>JADBJO010000090.1:990000-997500 GCA_016801955.1 Conus betulinus | reverse complement strand
TGAACAGCAAAGCTGACCACTCAAGACTGTTCCATATCTTTTGATCTCCCTTGCATCCTTAAATGGATCCTCAAGCATAGGCTCAAAGATTGTCCCTTACATTTTATACTGTTTGCGTAATGTCTTTAGTTTTCAACAACTTTTTTTTCCTCTCCACACTTTCGTTTTGTTTAATTCTACTACCTTTCGCTGGCTGCTTTAGGGGTGCTGTTGGATTCTTTTTCGAACCCTTGGCGGTCGGAACACCACAGAATTATGGACTGTGGTGCGTCTCTATCTGACGCCAAGAATACAGACACAATTAGCCGTGTCTCCCTGATGAGTCCGATCCAATGGACGAAAGGCCTCGGAGCAGGCGATACAAATAGATCTGCCTTCGAGAGGGATTGCGATAGTTTCCTCATGCAGCTAGTGAAGGGTTTTCATATTTATGATAAACATTTTTCCATTTACTTCATCTTCAATTTTTTTTTCCCTCTCAATTTCAAATCTTTGCCAAGTCATTACTGTAATGATGGAAGAATTGTTAACCTGCACTTGTTTCCCCCCCACTACTTAATTGTTCAGCATATATATATATATATATATATATATATATATATGGAGAGAGAGAGCAAGCAAGCAAAGAAAACAGGCGCAAGACAGATTCATATTAATAATATAGCTACTTCTTCAAGGTTTTGTGGCTGTCGGAGGGCCTTCATTCTGATAGCTTCTTGCGCGCCAATCACAGGATGTTGTTTATTTTTCGTGCGTCAATCAGAGAACATTAGAACTGCTCGGCCATTTTCTCTCGTATACGAAAGAGCCCCAAAATATGCTGGCGCTGTATCGCTTATGTTTTATCTTTTCTCACCGCTTGCATATGCTTTGAAATGATGGTACTCGCCAAAACACACAAGAATTCCTAGCGTCTTGCCTCTGCGAACGCCGCTTCGGTTCTGTGGGTAAGACATTGCTCAAGACTGTAAGCTGTTTCGCTCATTAAAAGAACACCGAGGAAGTAGTATTCAGTCGTGAGCTGTGACGTGTTCCGCTCATTAAAAGACACACTGAGGAGCATTGTTCAGTCGTGAGCTGTGACGTGTTCCGCTCATTAAAAGACACACTGAGGATCATTGTTCAGTCGTGAGCTGTGATTCCGCTCATTAAAAGACACATTGAGGGGCATTGTTCAGTAGTGAGCTGTGAGGTATTCCGCTCATTAAAAGACACCCTGAGGAACATTGTTAAGTCGTGAGCTGTGAGATGTGTTCCGCTCATTAAAAGACACACTGAGGAGCATTGTTCAGTCGTGAGCTGTGAGGTGTTCTGCTCTCATTAAAGGACACACTTTGGGGCATTGTTCAGTCGTGAGCTATGAGGTGTTCCGCTAATTAAAGACACACTTTGGGGCATTGTTCAGTAGTGAGCTGTGAGGTGTTCCGTTCATTAAAAGACACACTGAGGAACATTGTTAAGTCGTGAGCTGTGAGGTGTTCCGCCCATTAAAAGACACACTGAGGGGCATTGTTCAGTTGTGAGCTTCGAGGTACTCTGCTCATTAAAAGACACCCTGAGGAGCATTGTTCAGTCGTGAGCTGTGAGGTGTTCCGCTCATTAAAAAACACATTGAGGAACATTGTTCAGTCGTGAGCAGTGAGGTGTTCCTCCCATTAAAAGACACTGAGGGGCATTGTTCAGTTGTGAACTTCGAGGTGCTCTGCTCAATAAAGACACACTGAGGGGCATTGTTCAAACGCGTGCTGTGAGGTGTTCCGCTCATTAAAAGACAAACTGAGCAGCATTGTTTAAAAAATGTGCTGGGAGATGTTCTGCTCATTAAAAGACACACGGAGGGGCATTGTTCAAACGTGAGTTGTGAGGTGTGCTGCCCATTAGTAGACAACTTGGGTTTATTGTGAAACGTGAGTTGTGAGGTGTGCTGCCCGTTAATGGACAACTTGGGTTAATGGTGATACGTGAGCTCTGAGGCGCACTATCCGTCAAAAGACAGACGCAGGATCAATGTTCAAATGTGAGCTTTTAGTTGTGCTGCCCATTTAAAAGACAACTTGGACAGTGGTAAAACGTGAAGTCTTAAGTACAGTAACCATCAAACGACACGCCTTGGCGCAGTGTTCAAATGTGAGATTAGATATGCTGCCTGTTAAATTAACACCCAAGGCAGTGGAAAAACGTGAGGTCTGAGGTGCCCTGTCATCAAAGACAAACCTGGGGGCAGTGGTGAAATGTGAACTCTTAGGTGTAATGTCCATCAAAAGGCACACCTATGGACAGTGATGAAACATGATTTCATTAGTACACAGTCCATCAAATGACACACCAAGGGGCAGTGATGAAACGTGAGCTTTCAGGTGCGCTGTCATCAACGGACAACTTAGGGGCAGTATTGAAATGTAAACTCTTAGGTGACTGTCCATAAAGAGGGAGCTCAGAGCAGTGGTAACACGTACGCTCTGTGCTGCTCCGTCCATGTAGACATAACATACAGGAGCAGGACATTAGCTCCGAGCTGCTAGAAATAAGCCACCAACTTGGAGTGAAAGACTACAGATTCTTCTGCCATATGTTTGTGTCCCTCGCTGGCAGCACACACACACACACACACACACACACACACACACACACACACACACACACACACACACACACACACATAGAGATCGAGAGAGAGAGAGAGAGAGATACATGAACATCCCAAACAAGGAACCAAACAACAACCACGCTGTGTTTAGTCGTCCTCAGGGGACTTTAATGATGAAATTGCATGCACATAGCAGTTTCCGTTCACACTTTTGTTAAAAACAGTTCACCATATATATATATATATATATATATATATATATATATATATATATATATATATATGTGTGTGTGTGTGTGTGTGTGTGTGTGTGTGTGTGTGTGTGTGTGTGTGTGTGTGTGTGAGCGCGCGCGGTGACAGCCGTTGGTGTGCCAATGGCGGTTGTGCTACAGAGGCTAGCAAGTGAGGTCGAGGTGATTTATATTGACGGTTGGTAGCAGCGGAGAGGTAGAGGCAGGCAGACACATGACTCAGAACCATCTCCTTGACGGTCTTGCTTTGGCTCATGGTGCCTGGAAAACTTGGCGCCAGAGGGCGTGCGTGCATCCCCGAAATGTTACACGAGGTACCGAGACTTCTTGTTATTGCTGCATGGATCATGTTGCTCTGGAGAGTTATTTGCTGGCTTGTTGCCATGTTATGTTGCCAGTGTCACGGTATTGTCATGGAAAGCTGTTTGTTGGGTGGCAGTCATGTGACCTCCTACAATTCTGAAGTCATTAGGGCATGCTTTGGACATTTGTTAAACCGGTACCTAAGACCAGCATTGTCGCTGCAATGTTTTGCATGCCTTTTTAATGTTCTTTTTATTTGTGTGAAAGTTAAATACCGTTTAAGTTTGTGTTTAGAAAAAAAAAAGAAAAAAAAAAAAAAACTGGGCCCCCTCCCCCTCCCTGCTCCGCCTCACCCCTGCTCTCGAGGAGGGTGGGTGGGTGGTGGATGGCGAGGCCTTTATCGATATAAATTGTATATTCCGCTTCTTGAAATTGTTCAGTTTCTCTTCTCCTTTCTATTTCTATGATTGTGTCGTTTTTATTATTCAGCGTGATTATCGTCCAGTGTTTTCTCGCCGCCGTGGTCCATCCTGATGTCTTTGTTTGTAGAAAGACTTTTCCCCCCTAGTTACAGTTTATAGCATGCCAGATTTTTTTTTGTGTTATCTTAATCCGACGACTTGGTAGTGAAAGTGCAGACACTTTTCAGAGTGAATTGTTTAAGAACTACGTGGCGACAGCCCTCAGGAAATCTTCTATGGTCGACTGTGCTTTATTAATCAGACACTAATATTCTACTATTAGTTTGATATTGAATTGCTCCGATGAAACGATCACTCTCGTTTTTGTCTCCTGTCGGGGTGAGTAACCAGGTGAAATCGAGAGCGGAGAAGAGAGGGACGGGAAGATAGAGAGGAGAAAAGGGTTGTGGAAAAAAGGTGAAGAAAGTCAGTGTCTTATCTTCGGACATAACATGTATTTTAATTGTTTTTTCACAAATGAGAGAAGAGAGAGAGAGAGAGAGAGAGAGAGAGAGAGAGAGAGAGAGAGAGAGAGAGAGAGAGAGAGAGAGAGAGAGAGAGAGAGAGAGAGTTATTTGAGGAGGATATTTGGTGGGAGGGGAGGGGGAGAAAGACGTGGAGTATATTTTTTTTGTCCCGGATGTATAACATACAGGCATTTCCTTCACACCGTCATATATATTCTTGAAGAATCGCCATTCGCCGTTTCATGTCCAGTAATTGAAGAATCACCAATTACTATTTGTCACTTGAGGAATCTTAAGTCGCCATTGCCGTAACGACAACCACTGTTATTATTATACTTTATTCTTGTGTGTGTGTGTGTGTGTGTGTGTGTGTGTGTGTGTGTGTGTGTGTGTGTGTGTGTGTTTCAGCGTGATGGGCGGGAGGGGATGATGAAGGAGGTGGAGAGAGAGAGGATGTTACGAGTGGACACAGAGCAACGACTGCAGGAGATGAGGGAGGAGAGTGACTCATGCAGGGCGCGCCTGCATGCGCTGCAGGTGGAGTTTCGCAAGTAAGTGCATTCTTGTTTCCACTTCTTATCTGTCTCTCTTTCTGCCTTCTTCTGTCAGTCTGTCCGTCTTTCTGTTTCGTGTCAACTCTTGCACATGCACACACACACACACACACACACACACACACACACACACACACACACACACACACACACACACACACAGGGGGAGGGGGCGGGGGGGGGGGGGGGGGGGACATGAATCCGTAAACTGATAGCAGAATTTTTTTTTAACAGGCAAATATGGGGACGGCTAGTTTCCAAGGAATGAGATTCCATGACTATTAGGCAGAAAAGGTGAATTATTTGATTGGCTGGCTCACTAACTCTTGTCTCTAAGATAAGTTCTTTTCTTTTCTTTGTTTTTTTCTCTTTTTGTAGTTTGAGTATATGAGTCCAGTTGTGAGTTTGTTATGCAAGTTTTGTTGACTGGCTTTGTTTACGATTTCTATGCCTGCGGTGAACTAATGTAGTCATTATCCATTGAGAATAGCGTCTCTTGGCTGGTTGTATCTGGGGTAGAGGTGGGAGGTTTACTTGAAGAAGTCAACTCTAGCAGAGATGCCATTGTTGCAGAAAAAAAAAAAACAAAACAAAAAAAAAGAGGGTAGACCATAAACTGTCCCGGTTCTTCTGTCCGAGACACAAAGATCTGCCGAGGTACAGCAACTGGCAGCAGTCGTCATCCACACTCAATAGATCGCTTGGATGTTGACATTCACACAAAAGCCAATTATCAGTCTATGTTGCAAGTACTTCTCAGATCTACGTCTTTCGGACTGGGCCAAAATACAGCATTTGAAAGCTATGGCAGAAAAAAAGCCAGAGATGGTTGTTGGCAACTCTGGGTAATTAGAGAGTACCCCCTGATACTGTCGTTGACGAATGTTTAAAACTGGGTTACCCAATGTTATCTGATGTATATTTGCTTACTGTTGTCTGATAACTAATTGTATATTTTAAATGTCATTATCTGACGATTCCGGACAGCTCATATTTACATACCGTTGTTGGATGGATATTTGTATATTGGCATGTTGTTTTTCTCTTGGACATTTGTAGTGGACTTGCAGAGCGAAACGAGATGGTTACCGAGGGCGTCGTCAGTCATCGTCAGTCAGACTGCGAGAGATAGGACTTGGGAGCCGTCCGATTGATTGGAAATGGGGTTATTGATTCGATTGAGAAGAAATATAGCAGCCTCTGCTGCGTCCGACTACGTCAGGAGTGCAGCGGCCTCGGGAAGGTCCTGATGCTTTTTTTTTTTTGTCCCCATTCACGACCCCCTCCCCTACTTTCCTTTCTCTCGCTGTGTACCCCCCTCGATCGCCGTCCCAGTTCTCCTCCCTGCCATTACGTTGAAGAATGGCCGTTGTGAGGGTCGCTGTCAATGTGGGGAGGAGACCTCCGTCTTCCTGCACGGCAAGGCATGGAGGTAGAGTGAAATGAAGCAGGGACCGGCCTTGGCAAGGTGAAAGTCTTTCTCTGCTCATGTCCATTTCCATTCAGGACCCCCACCCCCCCACCCCACCCCCTGTGACCAGCTCCCATTTAGTCTGTGCCGGAGACTATTTGGAGCTGGATTTCCTTTCTCCTGCTCTCTCTGCTGCTGTTTGGATGTCTCGCCCCAGCGGACCTAGTAACGTTGAATGGTAGGAGGCGGCGGGTTGGGTGGCGATAGGGTGGAGAGGATAGATTTGATGGCATCCTTTGAAAACCTGTCTTCAGGCCTGTGTCTTTGAGAAGAGGGTTGAGAGGGAGGTGGTGGAGGAAGGGATACTGCTGATGGGGGAACCTTTTTGAAGACCCATCTATTGTGTTGGTATCTGGAAGAGGAGTGGGGTTGTCCTTAGATGGTCTTGGAAGCGATCGATGGACCCTGATCAGTCAATTACCTCCAGGTCTTCATCTCCTCCTCGCTTATTCTCTCTCTCCTCTCCTCTGTCTTGGAGCCGGCCAGCCGGGCTGTAGATAAACGGGGCAAGGCAATCACGGGCCGCACTCCCATTCGATTAGCTGTAAGGAGATTGGTGGCGGGACGCTGATTTAACGATCGGAGGCTCGGGGAAAGGGAAAAGTGGCAAGAGCGGGTTAAAAAGGGAGATGGGGGTTGAACAGCTCGAGTGTAGGGTATATGGACTCGGAGGATTGAGCATTACGAGTGGGGGATATATGGGTTCGGGAGTTTGTTGCATTGCCCTTTTACTGGTTGACTGAAGGCCTCTTCGTCTGAGGGAAAAAAAAAAACAGGCGATATGTTAGAAACTTACGTTTTCATTTTCGTTTTATTTTTTCCAGTTTCTCTTCTCATGTTTTGCTCTATCGGAGTGTTTCAGTTTGGCTTTCGTCTGTCTTTGCCTCTGCCTCTGTCTCACTCCACCTACCTCCCCATTCGCCTACTCAGGATTTCAGTGTTTCTCTCTCCCGTGCTGCCGCTGCTCCTACTTAGTCTTTTCTTTTAAGTTGCCAAAATCATTATGGAAGTTTGAGGAATTTATAACTTTGTTAATACTAGTAAAAACCATGGTAATCTTGTTTTTAGACAAACAAGCCATAGAATGCTACTTTGATTTCGGCGTCGTTCGTGTCATGACATTTTTCACATCGTAAGGACAGTAAAGTGATTTCCTATTAAATCATCCATAAAGCCACATGAAGAGTTTACACAAACCGAAAATTGGCCATGGCCTGATGGTTACTTCTTTGGATATCGGTGCAGCGTGTAGAGGCAGACCATTAAGTATTTATCTTGAAGACTAGATGTAAACCTAAAATTTGACATTATTTAAGACAACTTTCAGATTCAGTTTTCAAGTTTCTGTGGACTTTTTGCGCTGTTGTTTCAGAACAGAAGAGTTGAGTGCATTGCCGTTTTAGGAT
>JADBJO010000090.1:965000-987500 GCA_016801955.1 Conus betulinus | reverse complement strand
GTTGTAGTCGGTGGATTAGCAATAAAAATGACAAGCATAGAGGGAGAAAAAGGGGTTGGCATCTGGAGGAATTTGTCGGTAACAAGAAGAGAGTGACGAAGGAAGAACATCATGATCAAGCTCCAGGTAGTCAAAGGGTTTGTGTGACAGGAAGGCTCCTGAGACAACCTGGAGACTGGAAACCCATGCTGGCCCAGCAGTTGTAGGAGTGGTGAGAAAGCTTATCGATCAGCGATACGCATGGCTGTCGGCTGTTTACCTTTCCACAGCTTGCTCCCCAGGGCCTTCCCGCTGCTCTTCCATCTCTCTCCCTGCCATGTCTCCCTCTCTCTTTCAGGCAGAGAGGGGAATGAGTGGATGAAATGGAGTGGTTACAAATGGAATAAGCGGCGCAGCTTTTACTGACGGAGGGCCGCTTCGACAGGATAAATATTAGCTTGTGTTCTCTCTTCTGGAGGGAATTAGGGAAACAGCGCGAGGCGGAGAGTGTTGGGAGTTTATTGGGGTTATGGGCCAGACTTTTTTTTTTTTTTTTTTTTTTTTTACATCACGTGCGTGATTTAGGTTTTGGAAAGAGTAGGAAAAACTTTGGAAAGAAAACCGTTTTGGGAAACGCAAGGTCTTGAGCTTCATAGCCATGTCAGGCTGTTGACATTCCTCTTGTCCTTGTCCCCTTCACCCCCCTCTCTCGCCCCCTCTCTCGCCCTTCTTCATGTTCGGTTTGCGCAGCATTGCGGTCACTCCCTAGAACTGGTGCTGGGTAAATTTGTGGATCTTTTCACGTCCTTAAAGTGACGGCTGTAGAGAGAGCGCTTGTTAGAGAGGCAGAGAGAGCGCTTGTTAGAGAGGCAGCTGCCTGGTTGGTATTATTACAACGACGTGTGAAGGTTGATGGTAAAATACGCCATTTGCTAAATATTTTCATAGTGTATTGAAAAAAAGTTATTATTTTTACCAATTTTTTTTAAGGTACATTGGAAAACACTCAAATTGTTATTCTTGAACCAAACATTTTTTTAAGTATGTTGAATTGCATCCAGAATATTATCATTAAATCAAAAGAGTTTTTAGGCAGATTGGAAAATCTCAGAATATTGTGTCTGTATGAAATTTTTTTTTTAAATTGTATTGGAAACCACGTAATATTATTTCTAAACTAAACGTATTTAAGTGTATTCGAAAACACCCAAAATGTTTTAATTGTACCAAGAGATTTTTAGGTACACTCCAGATGGTATTATTGCACCCGGCGAGTTTGGAGCATACTGGGAAAAACAGGAACACTATAACTGTAGCAACGATTTTTAGATGTAATGGGAAACACCCAGATAATCATTACTATACCAAAGATTTGGGGATACATTGGGTACATTAGTGTTATTATTATACCAAAGAGTTTGAGGTATAGTGGAAACATCCGGAATGTTTTTGGGGTTTTTTTTTTCTTTTTTTGGATTAGAGATTTTAGTTGTTTTTAAAAAGACCATCAAGAATGTCGTTATTTTACAGAGGTGTGTGTGTGTGTGTGTGTGTGTGTGTGTGTGTGTGTGTGTGTGTGTGTGTGTGTGTGTGTAGACTTTTTTTTTGATATATGCTAGGAGTATTTGAAAACAACGTCTATGTCATTGTACAGAAGACTCTTAAGTAAATTGAAAAATACCCAGAATGTTATCATTTTGCTTTTTGAAAACGTTTTTAAAACAGCCTAAATGTTTTCGCACTGAAGATTGGTCTAGTGTTTTTTATACACACTGTTTGTAGGCACACAAGTTTTCAGGTAGGTAATAAAACAACAATGACAAAAGGAGCCCAAAATGTTAATATTGTAATCTGGTTTAACATGGATGAAAAACACACAATTTAAATGATGTGGTTGGAAACACATTTATAGATGTCTCCCAGAACACACTTCAAGTGTCATTGGTTTGAAAAAAAGTCATAGATGTGTGGCGAACATCTTCCGAATGTTGTCGATGTCGTCGTCGTCGCCGTCGTCGTCGTCATTTCAATTGATTTTAGAAGACTTGCAAAATATAGCCCAAACAATGTTTTGTTACTGTAAACAAAATTGTTTTGTCCTATGTGTGATAGGCAACATATTGTCAATTTATTGTAAAACACACCGGCTTTGTTTTATCTACAAGTAGATGTTTGAGTGTATTATGAAAAGCGCATCATGTCTGCCAAAGAATGAATAGGAGCAGGGAAAGACAGGGTATACCCTGAGGCGAGGACTATGCGACGGGAAAGGAAGCAGACAGAGCCCACCTGAAGATAAGTTGCTTTGATCTGGTATTACACTGGAAGTTTGTAAGTGGCTGGAAAATGCGTTTTACGAACAAACTTCGTTGGTACACTGCGTGCATTTAACTTGACGAAAATTTAGTTGTTGCGATTACTCACACACTCGCGCGCGCGCACACACACACACACACACACACACACACACACACACAATCGGAATCGCTTACATGTATTACAACTGAAGGAAAAAGACTTGAAAAGTAGTACAACACATCCGCCATCGCGGGTGTCTGGATGATTCGAAGTGTAAAAACACACAAGAGTTTCCATTCAAAAGTTTGGCGTTTAAACGTCACAAGCTCCTAACAAACAAAGAAACAAACAAAATGTTTCCAATATTTATGAAATCTTTCCATTCCGTCGACCCTTTCCTCCACCAGGGGGAAGGGGGATTGAAGAGGGGCTGGAAGGGGTTGGGAGTGGATTCTTAAATGTGAATTGTACTTTCACTTTACGAAAGTTATGTGCTATTGATTTCACAATTTCTGTCACTCTCTTTTTCTTCTTCTTCTTCTTCTTCTTCTTCTCTCTCTCTCTCTCTCTCTCTCTCTCTCTCTCTCTCTCTCTCTCTCTCTCTCTCTCTCTCTCTCTCTGTCAATTTTCATTGAATCTAAATCCTTCTTTTGTTCTACTTTTACAACGCATTCACATTTTCTTTCTTAAAAACTTTTTTTTTTTTTTTGATTTTTTTTTTTTTTTTTTTTTTTTTTAAGTCTTTTGCCAGTTGCCAGCTTGGTTGTGAATACTGTCCAAAGAGGACACCAGCTGTCTGTTCTGTTTCATTTATTAGTAGTCCAGATGGCCTCATCCATTTTCTCTAGGGACCTCTACATTTTCGTTTGATATATTTATCTTTTATCTTATTGCTATAAACTGGGGGTGATCAAATCAAGCGGGCTGGCTGGTTTCCTCAACACAACTTTATTTTTCATTAGCATTTATTGTATTAGCATTCAAGATGTCTATGATCTATCCAGTCTGTTTTGAATCGGTTTAAGTAAATAAATACATGTACTGATGTTTGTTTGACTCTTTTGATATATGAAATACACATGATGATGAAGATGACGATGATGATGAAGTTTTTTTCAAGATGGGACTTCGCTTTCTTTGTTATGATAGGCCTGCGGTCAGATTGCCTCTAAACGGTAACTATCTTTCTTGTTGTATGGATGGGCCCCATCCAGCACCTCTCCTTACGATGGTTATCCCTTCTGCTCTCATGAAATGAGCATAGACGTTAAACCTGAAGTTATCTATAACGTAAGACTACCCACTCTTTGATAGCATCTGCCACCCCAGAACCTCCTGCTCTGTCTCTGTCTGCCGCTGTGTATGTCTCTGTTTCTCTGTCTGCCGCTTTGTGTGTCTCTGTTTCTCTGTCTCTGTGTCTGTCACTGTCTCTGTCTCTCTCTCTCTCTCTCTCCCTCTGTGTGTGTGTGTGTGTGTGTGTGTGTGTGTGTGTGTGTGTGTGTGTGTGTTGTGTGTGTGTGTGTGTGTGTGTGTGTGTGTGAGAGAGAGAGAGAGAGAGAGAGAGAGAATTACCGATATAATTTTGATTTTAAAAGAATGACTTGTTAAGGAATGTGTGTGTTGTGTGTGTGTGTGTGTGTGTGTTGATATAATTTTGAGAACAAAATAACATGACGCGTCAAGAAATGTGTGTGTGTGTGTGTGTGTGTGTGTGTGTGTGTGTGTGTGTGTGTGTGTGAGAGAGAGAGACAGAGACAGAGACAGAGACAGAAAATTACCGATATAGTTTTGATTTTAAAAGAATGACGTTAAGGAATGTGTGTGTGTGTGTGTGTGTGTGTGTGTGTGTGTGTGTGTGTGTGTGGTGTTGATATAATTTTGAGAACAAAATAACATGACGCGCTCAAGAATGATGAGAGAGAGAGAGAGAGAGAGAGAGAGATGAGGGCGGAGGAGAGGGGGGGGGGGGGGGGGGGGGAGCGAAGCTGCACCCAGTTACAGACCCAGATCAGATGACAAGTCGATGGATAGGAATATCTCAGTGATAAAATAAACCACATCGGTGATTGCTTTGCTAAGGAGATGTGGGGCTACATGTTTCTTCCATTGCCCTTTGTGATTAGAGGAGTAAGCAGGGAGTGGAGGGAGAGGACTGGAGCTGGGGAAGCGGAAGGGGGGGGGGGGGGGGGGGGGGGGGGGGGGGGGGGGGGGGGGGAGGAGAATGTGTGAAAAAAGGAACAAGATACGGGTGGGGGGAGAGAGAAAAGGAGTTGGAAACGAGGGATGGGGGCCCGGTGGGGGAAGAAATAGAGTGTGAAATAAGTTATTGCTTAGCGTACGAATGGGCGGGGATGGGAAGAGGGAGTCAGTGGAAGGAATCTGCAAGAGATACGGAGAAGAAGGTAAATGTTGTCAACTGTTACCGTGAAATAACATGTTGGTTTTCCCTTACTGTGGTAAGAAAACAGTGTAAAATGATGTGCATGCTACACGATGAAAGAGCGTTATTTTTCTCACCTTACTCAACAACCCGAAACAGACCTAACAGTGGCGTGAAATGAACACATTGTTTCGTAGAGCCACGCCCTGCAGCCACAGCTCGAAGCCATGGCATAAACGAGTAAAGCCGTGACTTTCTGCTGTTCTTATTTCTGTTGTGAACGTTGATGGCTTACTGATAATAACACGAAGATGACGATAATAATGATGATGATGATGATGATGATGATGGCGTCGATAATGAAAATATGATTGTAACAGTCAAGCTTTTTCCCGTATAACAAAAACGAGTTTCTGGAGTTTTGTATATATAAAGCAATAACGTTTACCTGACGGATTACGCTTAACAAGAAAGTGTGCGCTGTTAGTCAAGGTTAATGATGCAAGAAGAAGAAAAAAAGGAAGACTAGACTGGAGTTCAGTAGAGTCTGGTTGACAAAAAATAAATCTACATCAACAACAAGTAGTAAACTCTCCATAATAACTGTACTGGGAGTTTATGAGTGAGCTTTGGAAGTGCCTGATCTCAAGATCAATATTGCACAAAGGCTAGTAAGCGTTGAAAGAAATTATGACGGCTGCCATAGGCTTTCATCAGTCACCACATTCTTTATGTCATATGTGAATCGCGTCTTCTTCCCCCCCCCCCCCCCCCCCCCCCCCCCCCCCCCCCCCCCCCCCCCCCCCCCCCCCCCCCCCCCCCCCCCCCTAATTTAATATATGACGTAGGCCTTAGGAGAAGAGGCCTTAGTGCACGCTTCTACACCTCGGCTGCCTGTCCTTGAAAGGGCAAAGACAAGTGCGTTCCAGGCAGGTGCCTGGTCAGCACATTGGCAGAACATCAAGTTCGCGGTCACATACACTACTGGCAAAAAGTTAAGGGCCACCTGCCATTTTGACGTTTAGTGTCTGAGTGTGTAAATAATAGGCTTGAAACGAAGTCACAATGACCCAAACTTGGTTAGACGTATTGAACAGATGTTCCTTAACAGATCACAACACCTAAAAAAACCCCACTGCGGTACAAGGTGGAGCGCAGCTGCACGTGCGGAAACCACGTAAAACCGGTAAAAACGGGTGCCTGTGGGAGCATATGAGAGTTTGAAAAAAAAGGGCGAAATGCTCGTGGTCAATCATGATGCATGTGCATGGCACCTCGTTCATAAACACAGATCAGACGCCGTTGGCCACAAATCTGTAAACAGAACGGTCGTCTACGCCAGCCAAAAAGCATGGCACAAAGGCAAAGACTGGACCCTGCCGATCGTGGACGTGCCTTAGCGTTGATTGACGAAGGGATTTCTGGCCGCGAGGTGACTAGGCGTCTGAACGTGTCCCATTCCACCATCCAACGTCTTGTAGAGAGGTTTCAGGCCACTGGCAGCATGCAGGATCGGCCACGATCAGGCCGTCCTCGGTGTACAGACAGACATGCTGACCGATTCCTCCTGCTGTCTGCCCTACGCAATCGGACTGTCACCTCATCCACCTGAAGGCGTGAGCTCCTGCAGGCTGCAAATGTCAATGTCAGTAGAAGAACAGTTTGTAACCGTTTGTGTCGTCATCACGTTCGCTGGACGAGGCAGCAGTGGTCTCGTGTGCTGTTCACAGAGTCCTTCTTCACCTTGGCATTCAATGACGGCAGGACCCGAGTGTGGCGAAGGCCAGGGGAACGTTTTGCTGACGCCACAGTTCGTGAGGTGGATCGTTACGGAGGGGGTTCTGTGATGGTCTGGGGTGGCTTCAGTCGTCAAGAGACAGAACTCCCCTGTACGTCATTCAAGGCATGCTGACAGGGGTGCGGTACCGTGACGAGATTGTGAGGCCCCTGATCCAGCCCGCCCTTCAGGCCATGGGTAACGCTGCTGTTTTCCAAGACGACAACGCCCGTCCACACCGAGCCCGTGTCGTGGACGATCATCTGCAGCAAGAGTGGATCATCCGGATGCAGTGACCATCTCGCTCACACGATCTGGCTCCAATTGAGCACCTCTGGGATGTCCTTGGACGGCGGGTAGCCCACAACCACCCCCCGCCTGTTGACGTGGCCCAGCTCACTCTCCTTCTGCAGCAGGAGTGGCAGGCCATACCGCGGGACACTCTTCGGACCCTGGTGGACTCCATGCGTCGACGTTGTGCCGCTTGCCTGGCGGCAAACGGTGGCTACACTTGGTACTGAATGGTGCAGTTTTCAGTTGTGGCTTATGTGACGATCCTGAGGAAGGGTGATTGGACATTACAGACCGCTGTCCGCGTTTGATTTGTTTATTTCGTGCAATGGTCCAATGAATTTGTTCTTGAATAAATTTGGAAGATTTTGCGTCCGTTCTTCTTAACATTGGCTGTAGTGTTTTGGTCTGGGAGACAGCGTTGGCAATGGCCCTTAACTTTTTGCCAGTAGTATATTTAAGGTTCGAACCCGACAAGATCCTAATATTGAAAATGGCAGTGCCGCTGTCATTGATGTCGTTCTGGTATAGTCATCTTAGAGTGACATAGATCCCCTTTCCTTTTCATTCGATTAGATCAAAGTGGAGTGTATTGCAACAAAAAGTAAGCGCGGATAATTTTGACTACCCAGTTAATTTAAAGTAAGCTGATGTCTGGCAGATATCTAGATCACAGACTGTTAAGAGAAGCGTCATTATTCTCTTAGTTCATGTCGGTAGGCCTAATTCGGTACCGTGCGGTAACTGACCATGACCTACAAAGTCGATTGCCAAACTAAGTGTGATTTGGCCCCAGTGCATAACTTTTCCCTAATTGCATTATCCCAAACACAAGAAGCAAAGAAGGAAGACATAAAAAAAAAAAAAAAGCATTATGGGAGGCTACTCCTGTTGGCTTAATTTTCACAATCTGTATGGGTGATCTCTTCCAAATTGTTCGTCTGCTTTTGAAGTGAATGTCAGGATGTGGCTCAGTATCGAGCAAAAGAGATTAATTTTACAATTAGTTTCTGATGGATTAAAAAGCAGAAAGATCGCCCTGCTGCTGCAGATATCATGGTCTGCTGTTTACAAGTTTTTGAAGCGGTACAAGGGGACAGGATCGCTCGAAGCAAGCAAATCAAGTGGCAGGCCAAAGAAGACAGATGAACGTTTCAGATCGAAAGTTGTTTCGTCTTGTAAAAAGAGAGGGAAGAAAGCCTTTGAAGGAGGTGTGCATCAAATTCAATGAAGAACAACATGTGCAGGTGTCAGCTAGGACTGTGTTTAGGAGGTTGAAAGCTGTGGGTTACAAAAGAAGAGTGGTGAAGAAGAAAACAGTGGTATCACAGGTGAACAGAAAACGTCGCAGGGCATGGTGCTGATCTAATCTTAGTGACGAGACCCAGGTTGTGATTCGTAAGGACCGGAAAATGTATGTGTGGAGTGCATGCAGATCCAGACCCAAGATGCAAGGTCTGTGCCATGTTTTAGGGATGCGTTACATTTAACGGTATAGGAACACTTTTGCCCGTTGAGGGGACAGTCAACTCTCAGAAAAACGTAGAAGTCCTTGACACCAATCTTTGGCCTGTAGTAGCCAAAGAGTTCCCACAAGAGCCTTGGATCTTCCAAGATGACAATGCGCCATGCCACACTTCTCGATTCACCACCCACTGGAAACAAGTGAACGGAATTCCGACCATGACCTGGCCGTCACAAAGCCCAGACATCAACATTATTGAAATGTGTGTGGAGAACTCTCAAAAGCCGGTTACAAAGGAGAGAGCACGAAGTTGTAAACAGAGACACTCTTATCAGGACCGTGCTTGGTATCTGAGACCACCTCACTCCAGGCTACATTCAGGGGCTCTACAACTCGCTGCCAGCTCGAATGAGGCAGGTTTTGCGAGCAAATGGATGCATCACCAAATAGGCCTACTGAAAGCTCAGTGAGTAAATTGCTTTTTTTTTTCTGCTGTTCAAAATGCATCAGATTTACTACTGCTGAACCGAGATCCAGATCTAGCGGCCATTTGTGTACGTCTTTTTGGCAATCAAGGGTAGATCTGGCAGACTCCGGTCGCTCTATCCTTTCTACCCTTTTGTATACCTAATTTGCTCTACCATTTCCATAACTGTTATCCGCTAAAAAAAAAAAAAAAAAAAAAAAAAAAAAAAAAAGAGAGAGAGAGAGAGAGAGAGAGATCAGGCAGGAATTGACCTATCCATCATAAACATTGATTTGTGGTGTTCATTTCTATTATGTTGCTTCAGTGGATATTAGCACCAGACAAGATCGGAACACCGTGAATGTGATGAGTGTATGGTAATCTGTTGTGGTGTTCATCTATTATGTTGCTTCAGTGGATATTAGCACCAGACAAGATCGGAACACCATGAATGTGATGAGTGTGTATGGTAATCTGTGTTCAAAATGTCAAAATCTCCTCTCTCTCTGTGTGTGTGTGTGTGTGTGTGTGTGTGTGTGTGTGTGTGTGTGTGTAACGTGTCTATAACAACAACAATAATAATTTAATACTAGTAGTAATAGCAATGATAATGATATTAGTAAAAGTGATAATAATAACTGTTATCATCATTATTATTATTCAGGGCAGTGTACTGTTTTATGGCAAGTGTATGCTGATGAAAGGAGTGGGGCATGGCATCTGCCATAAAATTCAAGCATGTGGAGAGCATAAAATGAACCGGAACGTCTGCATTCCTTGCTAGAATGACGTATGTGAATCGTTGATATGCCCAGCAAGAAAAGATGGTGTAGGTTACAAGTATGTTGCTGATAACTTAAAAAAAAAAAAAAAGAAAAAAAGAAAAAAAAAAAACTTCTATGTTATTGGTAGAGATCATTTACCAGTTACACCTTTTTTTAATCTTCGAAAGGAGAATAACAAACTTGAAACAGATTTTCGTGTTGCTTGCACAACAGCTGTAGAACTTAAGTAGAAAAACTGTGCTATTGAGAAAACGTAGAAGAGAATGTCAGTCTGTAAGTCGTCTAGCAAAATTTAGAAGACTGACAGCAACAGCACATGAGCTGCAAGATTTGTGCTTCTTTTGCAACGCATCATCAAGTCACTCTAAACTTCACAATGTCCAGACCCTTGACATGGACTCTGAAGTTTGAAAGCATGCGGCACTGCACAAGTATCAGGAGGTTCTTCGCGAACTTGCTCCAGGGGATATAGTGGCTTCTGTGGCAAAGTGCCATTTCTACATGCGCAAACCAGTCTCTGATTCCAGCAGTGTAAATGACGAAACTTTGCTCAAGATTCATTCACTAGCACTGGCAGAGTTAGTCACAACACATTGAGGATTTTGGAGACAGTCAAGATATTGCTTCTTTTTTCACCATGCCCTTTGCAGGCTGTATGACCCCAGTCTTCAGAAACTAGGTTTGACTAGGGGTCCATAGTACTCGGCTTAGTGACAAGCTACTTCATGCAGTACCTGAACTGTTTTTCTGCTGTTCAAGGCCGAGAAACGATCCCATGTATGACAAAGACGTTGATGAAGCAACGAAAAGGGCATGCAGCTAGACTTATGATGCAGTTTATCTGAGCAAAGCAGCTCAGCTTATTCCCAGAGACCTGTTTAAGTTTCGACAAGGATTCATTGGCACCTACACTGACAAATGTCAGGAGGAGTAGATTCCATCCTCTTTTGAAGACCCTAATGAAGTTCATTTTTTGTATGTACTCGGAGATGAAGTTTAACTTTTATGCAATAGAACATCCGTGTCACAGTTGATTGCCTCCAACAGCAAGCAATCACCTTGATTCCCTGCCTTTCAGAGAGATAGCCCAAAATATGAGACACCCCTTTCTGGTACAGAAAACCTAGAGACTGAATAAGCATGGTTGAAGCATGTTTATAATGCCACAGAGACTAAACCAATCTCTGATAGTTTTATTTCATGGGCGGCTTATCATGCTTCCCACCACCTTCCCTTAAACATTCCTGTGGCAGATTCCTCCCTCTTGCCTCTGATTTTGGAGAATGCACACTCTTCTGCCCGTGACAAGCATGTTATAGGACTGGTCAAATCGTCAGTCCAGTATCCTGCACGAAGCCAGTCATCGTAGTTGATCAGCCTCTGTACGCTTTGATGAAAGAGTTAAATGATTTTGGCCTGACATACACAGAGAAGACTGGTTTGTTCTTATGCTTGGAGGGTTCCAGACTCAGATGTCTGTATTCAGAACTCTGGGTGATTGGCTGAATGGATCTGGTTGGACAAATCTCCGCACAGCGGCAGGGATTGCTACTTCTGGTGTTGCTGAATCATTTCTAAAGGCATCACACCTTACAAGAACCAGGCATGCACATCAAGTCACTGTATTTTACATTTTGCAACAGCGAGCAAAGACACCAGCCGAATAGAGCCATGCACTCTCGAGGAGGCACATGCTCGTTTTATGCTACATATGGATGACTGTGTAAAAGAAAGCCTGCAGAAACTCTTGATTAGGATAAGAGGCACCGCGCGTGCGCCCGCGCCCTGTGTGTGTTCAAATGTATGTGTGTGTGTGCGCGTGTGCGTATGTGCATGTGAAGAGAACCATTTCAGCCGTACAGATGATAAGATGCAAACTGCATGCCGGCAAGAAGCAATTTTTTCCTTGTAACACAACTCTGCTCTGTCATTAAGAAAATGCTTTTGTATGGAAAAGATAAGAAGAATTTGGTCGTGCAGTCATGGTTTATGCCTAAAGGAATCATATCTTGTACATTAAATCGGAGCTGCTTTACTAATGTGAGGAATAA
Organism: Conus betulinus; assembly: GCA_016801955.1. Lineage (NCBI taxonomy): Eukaryota > Metazoa > Mollusca > Gastropoda > Neogastropoda > Conidae > Conus > Conus betulinus. Next base: position 976,008 of record JADBJO010000090.1, on the reverse strand, counting down.
AAAGATATCTGCGAGACATTTCTTACGTTGCGCAATAATAGGGTCTGATATTTTAATCATCAAATTAGTTGGGAAACAATTGACCCAAAGTATTTCCTATGCTAATATGGGAGAGGAGGGTCCAAAGTATATGTGTATTAAAAGGCGTGCTTTCACTCCTATTTGTAGGGTCGTTCAGTATTCCTACCTAAGTCACTGCACTATTTCTATCCTGGGATGATAATTGTGGTACAGCCTGTCTATCTGTCGGTCTATATCTCTCTGTCCGTAGCGTAGCATCTCGAGCTGGAAGTCATCCACTTCATAGCATAGTCATATCCTCTGTGGAGGATGTGGATTGGGGCCTGTTGGTAACGAGCTACATTGTGTGTTTTATGACAACCTTTGACAGCCCTTTGTGCTGCAATAAAATAGAAACGGAAACTTTTGTGTTGCATGATGTGGAACAGCTTCTGTCCCCTCCCACCGCTCTTCCCTTCCACTGGTTGATCTCGTCATTCTGCCTCAAATCCTATCAGAAAGAAACTGAGTCGGTCCGTCTGCCAGTTTGCCAGTCTGCGCTGGGGTTGGCTGACCAACAAATACTAGGGACTAACTAGTACAGGATCCTCGAGAGAATCGTTAGTTTGGTGTATTCATCAGAGTGTATCTTCACTCACGACTCACTCCCTGCTGCCGATTTGGTCTTGTACTGTAGAGACTCTCTCTCTCTCTCTCTCTCTCTCTCTCTCTCGTGCGGGAACATAATATGTGTATTGAGGAGGGAGGTCAAGGAAGGGAGAACTCCGAGAGAACTGGAGGGAAGGGTGAGGGGATTTTTTTTTAATAGACCGTTTACTGGCCGATTTCCCCATGCAGTCCTTCGAATGAGACTGTAAACCGAGGTTCCTGTGTGAACGCACGCGCATCTTGCACACACGTAAACTCCTATCACCAAACTTTCAGAAGAGAATGCCAGTCTGGCCGTTGGTATGGATGACACGTTACATATAGCATGCACTATGGCTGCCTGAATGGCGGGATGAAATACGGCCGTACACACAAAAAACTCCACTGCCTGTCAATACAGGCAGTGTCCGCAGGAGTATCAGCCTGCGAACTCAGAAAGAATAAAAGAAAGAAACTGGCCGATTGTTCTGTGATCATGAAACTAGGCAAGAGTGTGTGTGTATGTGTGTGTGTGTGTGTGTGTGTGTGTGTGTGTGTGTGTGTGTGTGTGTGCACGCGCGCGCGTGTGTGCCGTTCTTTTGTAGATAAGCATAGATAATCGTAAGACTACAGAGCGTTTGAACAAACACAACCTGTCTTACACAGCATTTAGGAGAGAATGACGAAATCAGCAGTGGGTGTTGGTGAAGGTGGGGGCGGCAAGAGAGGAAGGACGGTGGAGGCTCCACATGTCGCTGCAGTCAGGGCAACAGAGCAGGCCTTGCGGTGCGCCAAGGGGCACATCAAAGAGGATAGTTACCTGGATCTGTGTGTTCCCTCAGGGTACACTTTATTGTTTCGCTGTGAAAAACCTTTTTAGCGGCATCTGTTCCCTCAGCCTTTCCATGGGAGCATTTTCCTTCGGGAAACTTATTCCCTTCATCCCTGCCCCTTCACTCGCCTGCCTCATCCTCTCTGTCCCTCCCTTCCGCTTCTAGCACACACCTCCCGCCCAGTCTATTCTTTCCCTTTCATCGTTGTTTAGTTGTGTAAAATCATAGATATCTCTCCTCCTGGGTTTCCAAATACGATGCGAGTCTTCCCAGTAATGAACAACGCTACCGTTTCTGCCCCGCACATAGCTTGCTATCACCCACAGATATTCTGTTCTCATCTCTTCCCCCTGCCACCTTCCCCCCCATCTCCCCTCCCATTCTTGTGATGGTTGTTATGGTCTGTTGGTTTTGATCCTGCTGGCAGCACGCATAGAACACCTGCTGATGCCAAAAGTGGGCGATTGTCTCTGGCACCGGTCACCGGCTGGTTCGTGGCTATTTTTTTTTTTTCGCCTTGGTTTTGTTCTGGGGCAGAGGTGGGGGGTGGGGGGGGATGGGTGGTTGTGGAGCTATAAGGGTGGAGCTGCAGGAGTGGAGGCTTTAGGGGGGTGGGGATGGAGGAGTTCAGGTAGGTATTAATCTAGCTGCTAGTGCTGCTAGGAGAACTACCTCAGTAAACAATGATAATCGACACACATGCATGGTGTTTGCATGCATGGTGTTTGCTTATGGGTCTGCCATTCTGCCCATTTCTCGGCCTTTGTGATACACAGGGCATCATTTTCTCATTCACATTTGTGGCGCACAGTAGAATTTCTTTGGCTGAAGACAGAAGCACTGTGACACAGGACGGAAATAGTGTAAACCATAACAGAAAATCTCTGACCCAGAAAAAGAAGTTTTGGGATCTACGAATTAAAAAAAAAAAAAAAAAATCTGTGACTCAAAAAAGAAGATGATAGTGCGTGGAAGTGATGTGCTTTGTCTGTAATGTCTGTTTTGTCATGGGGTCACAGTAATGTAAATAACTCTAGCTGTTTCATTTTTTGCCATTTGTTGTGGAAAACTATAGTTATTTCATTTTTCTGCCGTTCATTGTGGTTAATGGTGTCGACCAGGTGGTTAGTGGCTGGCCAGAGGAGGCCAGTTTGTTTGATTAGTTGTATTGGATTCGACATTGTTGTTAACTGTTGTCAAGAGCGCCAGTCTTATGTTACTTTGACAATCCAGCAAGGGTGCGGTTTGTTCTTGGTGTAGCGGAATCTTGTGAGTTAGTTTCTAGAAGGGTGGGACTTTGGGTATCTTGTGATCGTGTGATGGGTTATACGAGCAGCCGTGTGTGTTGTATCTTTGGCATGTTGACTGTGTCGGTTTAGTTCAGTACCAGCCATATGTTCCGGGGTTGCAGCTGCTAAAACATGTAGTGTATATTCAACTTTGGTGTAAGTCCGGTTCAAGCACGCGGGAACGGTTAGCTAGTTTAATACCTGTAGAACATAGGAGGATGACTACTGGTGGGGATACTATGGAGACATAAAAGGAGTTGAAGGCGAGGCTGGAGGCCGAGGGGGATGGAATTTGGGTTTGCAGGGCAGGAGCTTATCCTGTACATCAACGAGGAAGTCCGTATGGCTAAGCAAGAGGCGAGGATGGAAAGAGACAAGCGGGAGCATAAGGAGGAGAGGGAGTTGAAGTTGCAGTTGTTGAAAGACCGCAAAGCCAGAGAAGAGCAGGCAGAGCATGATCGTCTCGCTAAAAAGGAGCAGAACGAGAGGGTTCGAGAGGTCATGCTGAGAGAACGCCAAGCCGAGAAGGACAGAAGGGAAGAAGAGATCGATGCAAATAAAGAGAGAGAGAAGGCAGAGGGAGAAGGAGGCGGCTAAGAGCTAGAAAGAAAGGGCCGATAGGAAGCACGTCAAACTGTAGCCAATTAGAGATGACGACGATGTAGATGAATACCTACAGCATTTCGAGCAGGTAGCCAAGCTGTGTAGTTGGCATCTGACTGCATGGGCATGTCAGTTAGTGGCTCTGCACCAAGGGAAGGCTAGGGATGCAGTCCTTAAGTTATCTGCAGATAAGTTGGAGGTCTACGAAGTAAAAGCTGCCCTGCTCAAGTATTTTTGCCTCGACGCAGACGCCTACCGTCAAAAGTTCAGGAAGATGGAAAAGAAGGTAGCTGAGACATTTGAGCAGACGCTGGACAGGCTTAAGGCGTGTTTCTTCCAGTGTGGTGTATATCTGCTAACAAGGACAAGAGTAAGCCTGATGATGTCTTGGATTTATTCCTTCAGGAACCCTGTACGACCAGCTCTCCCCTGATATCTATCAAAAGGTGAAGGAATCATCGCCAAAGGATGCGGAAGAAATGGCTGCATGTGCTACCCGTCTGGCAGAGGCTAAGAGAGCGATGAGGGAAGTGCAGAGAGAACGGGCTCAGCGAGGTTGGCCTCAAAGCAGTAGTAGGGGGCAAGTGCATGACCAGAAGGAAACCAACACTGACAGCACCCAAAAGGATAATAGGCCTGTCCAGGAAGAGGGCGGTGTAACACCACAGTCATTGGCTAGGTCAGAGTGGATAAGACGTGTTGGGTGTGTGGCGACAAGGGGCACCTGAGTGCGTCGTGTCCACAAAGGAGGCTCGGTGACAAAAGGGGCACAGGTGGAAAGGGCAACAAACCTTCGGCAGCTAGAGTACTGGCAGGGGCCGAGTTAGAAAGCCTCAAGGCAGAGAGCCCACCGTCCCTCTGCGTGACGTGCGCTGTGAAGCATTACATCCCACGGTGCATGGTTACCGTGAATGGCCAAAGTGCAAGAGATCTAAGAGACACTGGAGCTACAGTGATATACTGTGGTGGCTGAAGCACGGGTTGACCCCGAGGACTACACTAGGAAGGTGGTGGATGTGAAGATGGCTGAGAGTGGCACTTCGTACAAGGTACCAGTAGCCAAGGTGCATGTATCGTCACCGTTCGTGGAGGGCAAAATTGTCGTACTGGTGTTTAAGAAACCGTGTGAGCAAGTCCTAATAGGGATTGGGCTGCTAACGAGTGGGAAGATGCACTGCAGAAGTACCAGTTTACGCGAATCGCACGGCAGTGATGGCTGTCATGACACGAGCTCAGGCCAAGAAGCAGCGAGAACCAACCCAGGATTGCCTGTCACGAAGCAAATCATTAGGGTGGACTTCGAAGAGCTCAAGAAGATGCACGAGGAGGACCCAGCGTTGGATGCACCCCGGCGTGCTGCAGAGAATGGTATATGACCTCGGTCAGGTCACGGCTGGGGGTGACTTTCGCAGACCAAGACGGACTCTTGGTGAGGACGTACACCACGCCACATGAGACTACAACCCAAATGTGTGTTCCCGAGCGTATGAGGCCTGAGATCATGAAGATGGCTCATGATGCACCCATGGCAAGACAAATGGGGACTAAACGAACAAAAACTAGAGTGCTGCAGGACTTCTGCTGGCCTGGAATGTGTAAGGAAGTGGCTCAGTACTGCAGGTCGTGCCTGGAATGTCAAAAGATTATAGACAAGGGGAGAGTGCCATCAGTGCCCCTAGTGCGATCCCCTGTCAATCGACAAAGTGGGGGTGCATCTGAGACAGGGATCAGGGCCATCCTACTCCAGGAACAGGAGGGTGCTACAACCAACCACTGGCATGTGCTAGCAAGAAGCTCTTGCCTGCCAAGAGAAACAATCCCACAATGAAGAAAGACTGCGTAGCACTGGTGTGGGAGAGTGAACCAGTTTGCGCAGTACCTGTACGGTACAAAGTTTCGTGATACAGGTGGATCACTCTTCGTTGCAGTATCTCGAGTGGGTCAAGTCGACTAGTGGAAGGGTTATACGGTGGGCATTGCAGCTGCAGCCCTACCAGTTCAATGTTGAGGCTATCCGTGGTGATCAGAATGGTGCAGCTGACTACCTCAGTAGGCAGGGTTGAATTGGAGGGTATCCGAGAATATGTGCTACTGGCATTCTGTGGTTAGGAAGCATTTGTCTACCTATCGTTAATTGAACAAAGAGTTCAGTCTTGGAAGGGGGGTATGTCAGGGTTCGCTGACATGGTTACTTGAGCCGGTACATGTTATAGATAGATCTACTGAAGGCGACTCTTGTTTGAACTTAAGCATGTGCGGACTGATCATGTTCCATGTCGGTGTATCTTGCGTGGTTCGCATCAGAGTCAATATTCCCTCTGTGTGTGCTAGTGTGAGCCGGCGAACATTTTCCGCTCACGTCACATGTGTGGGTGTGCGTCAGTGGATATCTGTGTGACAGCACAGCTTGGGGGAGGGTGGGGAGATATCTTGAACTCTTAATGTTTTCCGTGGAAGTGGGTCATGCAGCATCCTTACTGTGAATTGCCCAATCATAGTTAGCCTTACGTTGAATTATCCAATCATAGACAAGTTTACAGTAAAACACACTGGGGATTAGGCGAAGAGTCGCTCAGTGTTATTCTGCAGTTGTTTCAGGGTGGAAGCCTCCGACGGTTTTGTGTGTCGTTTCCTATGTTGGGAAGGCCCAGGGGAATCCTTTTAGGAACCTCGTGTTCAGGTTCTGATTAGGGATGAGCTGAGCTGCCTTGAGTCTGGAGGGGACTGATTCTGTGTTTCTGTGTAATATTCTTCTCGCTGTTGGAGGTACAGTAGAAGGACTATCGTTACTGTAATTTGTGAAGATGCAAGTAGCCTAGGTTTTGCTGGAGCTGCACTGAAGAGGTGGAGGGACTTGTGCCTGTTTATACATATGGTACCAGTGTCTTCCCTGGAGCTACGGTGCGATTGGAAAACCTGGTGAACGCGCTGTGTTCTTGTTGAACTGTAACCTGTGCTCCTGAAATACTGGTGGGGTGAAGACGGTTGCTGTGGTGTGCTGTGGACGTGCCGGTCTCGGGATGGCCTTGGTGGCGCTGAAACAACCCATCTTGGAGTTGGGCCGGACACGTATTGGTTCAGGATTTTCTCCCTGTACTCCTGCCTTAGCTGGTTACTGGATCCCTGTGCGAGGAGTGGCACAGCATGGGCTTCTGTTTCTGTTGCTGCGACAGTTCCAAGTGGTGCAAGTGAATGTTTATGACGAACAGGGGCTGTTTTGAGGTAACACAGCATTGGACATTATTTCCAGGATCAAGAGAGTGCTGTTCATCAGTCATTGAGCAGACCACCCAATGTATGACAGACACCAGCAGAAATCCTTAGTGACTTTAAATTTATTTAGTTAATATCATTGCACAGTTGGTTTAGTGTTGTTTAATTAGGCATTGTTTGTGTGTGTCGCAAGCTTCACAGGTTTTAAAGACAATTCGTCTTTTGTGTGGTGGCAAGAGACATTTAGATAAACATTTCTTACAGTTTTGGATAACTTGGTTTGGCCATTATGTGCGAGTGTTTCATAGCAACCCAGTTACTGGATTATCAATTGGTCACGCTTGCTTTAAGTGCCTAGTTGTTGGAATGTAATCCAGTTTAGTTAACCTTGAATGTATGTGTTACAGAATTGCAGTTTTGGGCATTCTATATTAGTGATTGGTCTGTCATTGTGTCGGAGTTCATTCCCTGGTTGCTTGCTTGTGTATGAGCCTGTAAGTGAATTGTTGAGTAGATCTCGGATTCACGGTGTCCTGTTGGGCCAATAGCCAAGGTGTTACTGGTCATGTGGGTTGCATTGCATGGTAGCGATGTATCACACCAGACTGGGCACATTGGATTTGACCCGAACTTAGTTTAGTCATCAATTAATTTCATGACCTTATGTTAGTTTTGTTGTGCAGGGGGGTGTGACTAGAAGTCTGTGTGTGAATTGTGTCAAGGGGTTGAATGTTTGAGTTTGAGAGAGAGTGATTGTGTGGGTACTGAGTGGAATATTCAATGTTAATTGTTATGGACCCTGGTGTCATGGTTTTTGAATGAAATTATATGTGTGTGAACTGGTCGTCTGTTGCTGGACTGCTTATTTGAGTTGGGGCATCAGGTATTGTAGGTCTTTAAGTCTGTCTGTCCCTCCCTAGCGAGTTCAGGCCTTAGCAAGCCTGACAACCACCACCCACTCTATCTCATCAACACCACCCTGTCTCACCACCCGCACTCTAATTAATTCAGTCCTTTAATTCCTTGACTGTGGGGCCTCTGAGGTAAGTGAATCCACGTGAACCCACGATTCCGTCCTTGCAGGCTGCAAACAACAATCACTACAATGCCTTGGAGCTCCAAACTTTTGGCGGATTTTCTGTTCATGCAGTACATATACTTCTGGCTGATGTGTTCTGTTCATACAGTACATATACTTCTGTCTGATGTTCTGTTCATGCAGTACATATACTTCTGTCTGATGTTCTGTTCATGCAGTACATATACTTCTGTCTGATGTTCTGTTCACCAGTACATATACTTCTGTCTGATGTTCTGTTCATACAGTACATATACTTCTGACTGATGTTCTGTTCACACAGTACATATACTTCTGTCTGATGTTCTGTTCACACAGTACATATACTTCTGGCTGATGTTCTGTTCATGCAGTACATATACTTCTGGCTGATGTTCTGTTCACACAGTACATATACTTCTTCTGTTGATGTTCTGTTCATGCAGTACATATACTTCTGGCTGATGTTCTGTTCACACAGTACATATACTTCTGGCTGGTGGCTGCAGTTCAAGCAGCCAGGACAGCTGCAGCAGGAGCCGGCAGGGCAATTTCACACTCTGACAGATCACAGGAGGGAAAAAAGTCCCATTGTATTGACTGGGTGCACTTCATTGCCCCTTCCAGTTCAAGCTTGACTGCACTGAGTGATGTTTTAAATGTTATTGGTGTGTGTGTGTGTGTGTGTGTGTGTGTGTGTGTGTGTGTGTGCGTGCATGTGTGCGTGCATGTGTATGTGTGTGTGTATGTATGTGTGTGTGTGTGTGTGTGCATGCGTACACAGTACGAGATACAAATTCGACCATTCTGAGCTATTTAAAACCAGATATGCCACAGTTTTCAAACACACACTCTCAAACCAAACTCAACAAGTGGTCCAAACTGCGTCATATCCTACCTTTCTCCATGAAAATCTTATTAAGCGAGTGTGAAAAACACTGTAGTTGTACTATCCAGTCAGCATTGACAGCATTCTGAAACTGCTCATTCCAGCCAATGTGACAACACTGTCTCAAATTTGGGTAACGTTGTATATTACAATTGAAATAATAGCAAGAGAAAATGATAAATCTTGACTGAATCAAAGGCAATGGATAGTTCTTGTGGGCACCAACTTGAATTATGGGGAACTTGCAAGTTTTTAATTGGATCAGTGGAGGATTACCAGAAAAATCGGCTCACACATAACACTTGTAGAATTGTAACTTGTTTGTAACTGCCATACCTGACCACAACTATGCCCTTGGCCCCTCTTGGGACAAAGGCCATCAACAAGTACTCTCCAGTCATCGCCGTTCTGGGCCAGTCACTTTAGTTGTCCTCAGGTTTAGTCTGTCCTCTTCATGCCTGCCTCCAGGTCTCGACGCCTCATATTTCTTTCTTTTCCCCAGCTAGTTCCAAAAGAAGGCTTGCCTTGAAGTTTTGTTGCAGGCCTGCGGAGCGTGTGGTCGATCCGCCTCCATCTTTTCTGGAGGACCTGGTCTTCTGCAGGCAGCTGTTGTGTTCACTGCCACAGTTTTTATATGACTGATTTTGTCTGAGCGGCGAATCTGTATGTGTTAAGAGCGATAATGGTAATGCACGTGAAATGTCTCAACAGTTGGTGTTTTGTGTGTTACAGGATGGAGGACATGGTGCGTGACATGTTGCAGTATAAGAGCAAAATTGACCAGCTGAAGCAGGAGAAAGCCAACCTGGCCGCTACTACTATGAGGTAGGGTCTGTGTCTGTGTGAAGGAAAAATCGCTCGTCTGACCACCTGTCTGATAATCAGTCTGTCAGAGAGTTCTCATATCACTGTGTTTCAGGGTGTTCCATGGTTTCATGTTGATTTGTTTTCAGGGTGTGAGTCTTGTCAGGTCCATGTGACTACCACTGTCTCTGCATCTCTCCTGGCATTTTCATCCTCTCTCTTACCTCTCTCTCTCTCTCTCTCTCTCTCTCTCTCTCTCTCTCTCTCTCTCTCTCTCTCTCTCTCTCTCTCTCTCTCTCTCTCTCTCTCTCTCCCCCCCCCCCCCCCCCCTACCCTCTCTCTCTCTTCTCTGTCCCCCTCTCTCTTTGTTTGTCTAGCAGCTCTCCTCGCTTTATCCATTGTCACTCTCCTTCACACTCGCTCCACTTCCAATTTCTACCCCCCCCCCCCCCCCCCTCTTGCCCCTTTTTCTCTATGCTTCGTTGCAAGGGGCATCAGGTGAATGATTGGAAGGGTATAAACTCCCTGGCCTTCCTCTCCTCCCTACCCACCTCCATTTATTGGAGACAATGATTTTTTCCCTTTGCAAAAAGCCTTGATTTTTATTGATTTTTTTCCCACTTCACCTCTCTCCATCACCCCCTGCCCTTCTCTTTTCTTGTGCTGAATATGAGGCTACTTACAAAGCGGGAAGATTCCCCTCATTAACTACAGCGCCCCCTTCCACTCTATTATTTGAAGGGAATAATGACACAAGGCCATAATTTGCTCTGGCCCTTATAGCGCCCCCCCCCCCCCCCCTCTCTCTCTCTCTCTCTCTCTCTCTCTCTCTCTGCAATGATATGATGCATGATGAGAGAGAAAGGGATGGGGGTGGGGGCAGGGGTAGTTGGAAAGTTGGAGTGGGGTAGAGATGAAGGAGGATGTCTAGTAGAGTAAGGACAAACCAATGTATCTTGTTTGTGATAGGTCTGAGTACGTTTTGGACAGCATCATGACAAACTGTGTGAAAGGATTTATTGACATATATCCTTATGTTTGCTTTAGCTGTGTAACACCCTTTTGCTTAAAACATCAGGTTGGTGTATCATTTCCCCCTTTATCCTGCACATCCAGGATCATTTCAATAGCAGCCTCCCCCGATACTCCCCTATTCATCGAAAATTATTATTCATAGTATAATTATACAAGTAGCCACGGTCTTCATTTAAACTGGATTGCTATGAATATAATAATTGGCTTGGGTACAGTTTGGAAAGAAGAGCCGAGCAGTGGGAAGAAGATGGATGGTGGCAGTGGTGCACTTCTTCATTATTGTTATTCAAATTGTCCATGTATAATGTCTAATCATAAATAACACCAAGATATTATGACTGTTACATGACCTCTAAACAGTCTTGTATTCTCGGCTCACTAAAAGTTAGAGTCTTTATTCATGGCTGCTAAACAGTTTAAGGGGTATTCACAGGCCCACGAAACAAAGGAGTACTTTTTACTGGACTCATTTAACAGTTGAAGGGGAATGGAATTACTGGGTTCATTTAGCAGTTAAAAGTGTATGCACTGGTCATACTCAACAGTTTAGAGTATTTACTGGGCCCAAGAAGCAGTTAAGGGAGGCTTTATCTTTATTCATTCATGTTTATAGTCTAATCTCTCATACATACTGTCA
>JADBJO010000090.1:957500-960000 GCA_016801955.1 Conus betulinus | reverse complement strand
AAACTTCTAGTGTGCTTTCTTTTTCTTATCGCTTTCTCTCTCTCTCTCTCTCTCTCTCTCTCTCTCTCTCTCTCTCTCTCTCTCTCTCTCTCTCTCTCTCTCTCTCACACACACACACACACACACACACACACACACACACACACAAACGCTTAAACACACGATAGACGAGTAAAAATGCGACAAAGGAGAGCATAGATTATTCTTGGAGCCATTGGCCGTCATGACATAGAGAAAGAGGGATCAACATTTTCGTGTGTGTATGATGTGGTGTGGAGAGAGAGAGAGATTTTTAAACGCAACGGTGAATAGTTAAAGTCAACAGAATCGTAAGGAAATTTTCCCAATATTAACAAATGTACCTATAAATAAATGAGTCACATATTCTCGGACGAGTCCTCAGTCCTAAAGGTGTTTTAAACATAAATCATAACACACCAAAGGGCGCCACTGACGTCATCGTCGCTTTGTGACGGACATTCATGATGGTGTGTGTGTGTGTGTGTGTGTGCGCGCGCGCGCTTGCTTACAATATATGCACGTACATGTATATATTCTTAATTTTAACAAGAATGCATGTAAATATGTTACCATATGTTGTATCTGGGGATTGCATCAGAGACAATACTATATCACACACTACAAAAGATTTATTTCAAGCCTTGTGTTGAGAATCGTCTTGAAATGCAGAAGGAACTGTTTTATAAATTGTCACTGGAACAGAACATGAAAGTTTGAAAGAGAGAGAGAGTGTATGTGTGAGTGTGTGTGTGCGCGCGCCCACACACAAGTATTTACGAACAGTATTTAACAGCGTTCAGCGATATTCTGAATTGGAGTTAACAGGTACTCACAAGTTGGAGGCTATTACATATTGATGCTCGTCAAATGTGAATTGAACGAATGAATACGAACATAGCACGTGATTCCTTGATAAGCTTCTCACATACGTGCACATGCACGAGAAACAAAGACAGAGAGAGAGAGGGAGGGAGTGATGGAGAGAGGGGGGGAGGGGAGAAAGAAAGAGTGTGTGTGTGTGGAGAAAGAGAGAGAGAGAGAGAGAGAGAGAGGGAGGGAGGAGGGAGAGTGATGGAAAGAGGGGAAGAAAGAGAGTGTGTGTGTGTGTGTGTGTGAGAGAGAGAGAGAGAGAGAGATGGCAAGGGGAGTGGTGGTGGAGATAGTACATAACATACCTCGCTTGGACAAACCATTGCAGAAGTTGATTGTCAATGTCCTCATGTTTCGCCTTCATATTCTTTTGCTGTAGCTGCGGGTCAGTTGTACTGCCCAAGAATTGATTTTTGTATTTGTCCCTTTGTTTTACAATGTTGCACAGAGTAATAAGAGGAATCTGAAATTCTTCAGGAATCAATGTCTTTTTCTTTTACGGGTTTCTCTCAACAGCATCCAAAATTTCGATTTTTCATTTCAGCGAAATTGCTTGTTTTTTGTGTTTGTCAGCCATCTTCATTTTACATTGTACAAAGCCTTGCCTTGCATTGAACATGCGCTGGCGTGAAGAGAGAAACAGGGGGGGGGGGGGGAGTTCAAACACCTCTCGTAATCAAGCACTTGCGTTTTGTCTAGCTTACATCCGGATATTCCATCACTTAGGCGACATCAAAGGGCCCACATCCTGTCCCGCAATTCTTGTGACCTGCATCGTAGAATTGTTGGGTTTTGTTTTTATATATAGGTATGTGTAGGCCCACCGAGAAAAAACTTTCGACAGTCAAGACTTTCTTACATCCAAGGAAAAGTTTCGCCAGGGTCAGCTAAACCTGTTTCTTACAAGCGAGTTTTCTTACAATTGAGTTTCTTACATCCGAGATATTTTAAGTAATCTTAAAGAATCCTCTCAGCAGGGGAAAACCATTTGATTTCTTATAGCCGAGTTTTCTTATAACTGAGTTTCTTATAACCGGATTCTACTGTAATTATGTCTGATTGCGCATTATAAGAAAAAAAGCACAGATCATTGTAAGGACATGACAACCATTATTATTTGCCTCACAACAGATGCAATTCTCATGGGATCATTATTTTGACACACAATCCAGTGAACTAACAGCATCAAAAGCAGACACAATTATTGTTTTGGCATCAAACTGTTATCACACAGGGGAAATAGAATGATTAAAATCACATGAAAACAACATGTATGTGTTAAATATTTTTCTCCTGCTATAAATGTTGTTATTTTTATATGAACAAATTGTGATGACAAGAAAGAGCAAGACTTTTTTTTTCAGTTATGTTTTTAAAGTTAAATGAAAAAAAGGACACTTTCATTAGGTATAAAAAACTTGGAAAAAATAAGAAGATAAGAATTTTATGGAACAGATTACTTCCTGAAAAGCCATGCGGATAGTTTGAAACTGCTGATCCCTCACAGCCATAATTATTATCCTTTTCTGCAGCTTGCTGGTATTTTTATCACCATACTGTGAACATGCAGGGTATCAAACCTGTGTGAGGACATCATTCACAGGCTGTC
>JADBJO010000090.1:860000-955000 GCA_016801955.1 Conus betulinus | reverse complement strand
CTAGGTCAGACCCTGACAGGTGGTGTTAGATGCTGGCACCAGGTCAGACCCTGACAGGTGGTGCTAGATGCTGGCTCCAGGTCAGACCCTGACAGGTGGTGCTAGATGCTGGCTCCAGGTCAGACCCTGACAGGTGGTGTTAGATGCTGGCACCCAGGTCAGACCCTGACAGGTGGTGTTAGATGCTGGCTCCAGGTCAGACCCTGACAGGTGGTGTTAGATGCTGGCTCCAGGTCAGACCCTGACAGGTGTGTTAGATGATGCTGGCTCCAGGTCAGACCCTGACAGGTGGTGTTAGATGCTGGCTCCAGGTCAGACCCTGACAGGTGGTGTTAGATGCTGGCTCCAGGTCAGACCCTGACAGGTGGTGTTAGATGCTGGCTCCAGGTCAGACCCTGACAGGTGGGTGTTAGATGCTGGCTCCAGGTCAGACCCTGACAGGTGGTGTTAGATGCTGGCTCCAGGTCAGACCCTGACAGGTGGTGTTAGATGCTGGCTCCAGGTCAGACCCTGACAGGTGGTGTTAGATGCTGGCTCCAGGTCAGACCCTGACAGGTGGTGTTAGGTGCTGGCTGCAGGTCAGACCCTGACAGGTGGTGTTAAATGCTGGCTTCTGACCAGTATGTCCTATCCAGCTTTGTTTCCTCCACACTGGTAACTGGCTCTGGTCCTACCCTTTACCATAACTCCTGATGGTTGACTGTACCTGGCTGTCAGATTTAAAAATGCAGCTTGGACAAGTGCTAGTGAATGTCTGTAGCTTCAGGTGCATCAGTTTGGTCTTGCCCTGAGTGTCGGAGCCATGCAGCAGGGCTGATCTGATGTTTGAGTTGAAGAATCAGTTTTGTGTCTGTGCTGATTTTCTTACAAGTTCAGTTGTTGTATTTTTCAGTATAACACAAGTCATTTGCCTTACCCATCCTGGCAGTGATGTGTTTGTAAGCGTCCCCGTGTTTGTCAGTCACACCGCCCACATACACAGAGGACTTGGCCTCCCTGATTGGGTCTTCCACTTATTGTGACTGGAGTGTTGGCAGTGGTGTTATCTTTATAGCTCTGTTTTTTCTCTCATTTATCCTTAGCCTTGTCTCTGTTGATATTACCAGGCAGGTAGTCATGTCCTGCATCTGGTTGCAGCTGAACAAGTGAGTACTATGTTATCAGTGGAGGATTCATTGTACTCCATTGTTCCTATCTGTTATGGTGGTCTTCATGATACAATTGGTGACAGGAGGAAGAGGAGAGATGATAGTAAACACCATTAATGAACTCAAGTGTGACCTCAAAGCTACCCTGCTTGACATGTCTTTGTGAGACACTGAGCAAAGGGTACCTGCAAAAAAATGAAATAAAACAAACTTAAAAGAAAACTTGGATTTTTCTTCATTTGAATCCATTTAATGTTTCTTTTCTTACAGGTTCTGTCCCTCGAACTCGGTCTGTCTGTCTGTCTGTCTGTCTGTGTCTCTCTTTCTCTCTCTCTCTGTCTGTATGTCTGTCTGTTTGTCTCTCTGTGTTTCGTTCTCTATGAAATCAACGTGGAAAGCAGGGTGATGCCTCAGATACCTTTTCTGCTTGCTGTGTGATTCACAACTGACTCATGTTTACAACAAACTGTAATCAGTTCACAAACACACAACTGTCATCCCTGCGCTGCTGTCAGCAGGCTGATTGCAGTTGACACACATCACATACATCATGTCCCCCATTCTTTAAAGGAATTAAAGGAACAAAATAAATCGAACTTTTTTTCCCAGTCATTATACTGTCCATCATCATAATGTCTGTATTTCTCAGTGTTTCTGTTTATCTGATAAGATGAAGACTTCAATTTAATTTATAATGCAAAAATTCTTGTTCTGTCTGCCAGATCTTGTTTGGTAAGGAGAGCACACTAGCTGAGGTTGTCCACGTTGGTGTGGTTGCTGATGGCTAGTCTGATGTACCATGAACAGATGGCTTGGTCACAGTCCAAACATCAGTCCATTCCACTTGCCAGTCGTCGTCTTAATTCTCTTTTCTGCTCTTGCTGTTCTCTGACTCAGGCGACTGTTATGGATCTTGCTCAGGCTGCTTAGCTGATGTGTCTTCAAGTGTCTGTTCTGAAGGTGTGTTGTTTCCTGAATGCTTCATTGCTGGGGACAGTCCATCAGGATTGGTTGGTTGCTGAAGCTTCCTTTCTTGTGAGTCTCATAACTGTCAATGATTCCTTCAGAACTGATGTCCATCCCCTGTATAAATGTTGTACAACCGGATGTTCACCTGTTGATCTACCTTGGCACTTACCTGTTTTTTTTTTTTTTTTTTTTTTTTTTTTTTTGTCTCTTGCAAGTGAGAACACCTTTCATTTCTCGTAATTTCCCTGTATTGGCTCTCAGGCAACACATTTGTTGTTGCTCCTTTTTTTTTTTTTTTTTTTTTTTTTTTTATTTATTTATTTTTTTTAATGCTGATCGATGAGAATGAGGATGATTAAGATGATGTACGGGACTTCCATTTCGGTCTGAGACTACATGACAGGGCTGTACTCTACGCTTCCTTTCATAATATATCCCGGCGTCAACCAGGCCCGAGAGATACAGGCACCTGCAGTGTTAGTCAGGAAATTTGAGCAACACTCTCAGAAACGCATCCATTAAAGTGGATGAAACTCGACTGTGTGGTCCCAGTCTTCCCAACTGAGCCCGCAGCAAAACTCAACTCTGGGTAGGAGCCGGTCGGGGCAGAAAAACCCACATGACTTCTGATGGGATTCGAACCCATGACATCCCAGCCGGGAGTCCGTGACGCTAACCACTTCGCCACGGCTGCTGGTCATTGTTGTTGCTCCTGTGTCAAGGAAGAACAGGCATCTGGTTCATCAGCATTTTTGCTCCTGTGTTTTTCTCCATCAATTTTGAGGATTTCATCATCACTTTCTGTGTTGGCCTCCTCCTCTTCAATGTGTCGAATTCTCTTTGTCTTCCGATATTGTTCAGGTGTTTGCAGCACGAAGCAAAGTGATTATTTGCCCCACAAGCGTTGTGTCATTTCCTGAATTCTGGACTTTTCTCTTTTATTTTGGAGTGCTTTCCACCACAGTATCAGATTTTTTTTTTTTTTTATTTTTTTTTAGAGAGATAACTTAAATAGCGCCTATCCCAACCTGAGATCAAGCTCTATGCACTTTACAATCTGCATTCTCGTTTACACAACAGGCTGCCTACCTGGCTAGAGCCGACTGAAGAGCTGCCTGTTGGCACTCATTCCAGTCGTTTCCCGTGTCATTCAATCATTATCGTTCATTCAGTTTACTACTCTTTCATTTTTTCGCTTTATTACGCACAGTGAATACTGTATGTAACATGTCATCCATACCAACGGCCAAACTGGCCTTCTCTTCCAAAAGTTGAATGTGGGATTTTACATGTGCAAAATGTTATGCATGTGTTCACATATGGAACCTCAGTTTATAGTCTTATTCGAAGGACAGTTTAAGAAATGGAGTCAGAACAGATGTTAACTCCGAGGGGAAAATCCCCCTGTACGGAAATGGCCTGGCGGAGATTCGAACCCGCAGCTCCAGGATCACAAAGATTACGAGTCAGGCGCTCTACCAACCAAAGCTATTCCGGCCCCTATTTGACCCCTGTCTTGAGTTTTGTTCCTTTGATGCTACTTTTGTCTGGTTTCTCTGTGTGAAATGCTTGGACCACCCTGTGTCTTTCTCATCATCTGAATTGTTTGTTGCTGAGATGTCTCATGTGCTCTACACATGTCAGTACACACTGCTGGTGTAAGTTATCTCACTTCTAGTTACTTGGTTGCAGAGTCTTGTCATATACAGCTAACATAATTTGATCTCTTAGCAATCTGCCCTCCAGTGTGGACCATAGTTGCAGGTCTTGACAAGTCTCCTCATGACTGCCACAAACTGGTGACAGCAGCTGAACTTAAACGCTTCGTAAGTTTCAGTGGTAGAGAGAGCCCACAGTATTCCTGGAATTTTGTGAGAACTGTGTCCATATCATTTCTTTCCATTACATTTACAAATGACAGACCTTTGCAAATGTCCAAAGCATACAGACCAGTACATGAGAGTAAATTTGCAGTCTTGTATGTCAGATCTTTTTCCCTCCTATTTGCAGCTATCTCAGAGCTGTCCATAACCTCTTGAATTTCTTCCCTGTTGCTCTGCAGGTTTCCTCCCACCACATCAAAGTTAGGGGGTAGATGCATCTTGGCATGCTATAGCATGTCTTTTGCATGTTTTATTACATACTGTAAATTTTTTATTGTCTTGACTGTGGGAACCTACTAGAAGCTTTGAGTCATATGAATTATTGTTATTCAAACCATGATGACATTTCTTTCAGCTTCATGGCAAGGGAGACGATCGCGACAAGTCACGCCTGCTTCTGGAGCGACTGAAAATGGTGGAGGGAGAGAACTCTTCACTTGTGTTGGAAAACGAGCAGCAGCGGCAGCAGTACGAAAAATGTCTGGACCAGATTGCCAATCAGGTTGTGCAGGCTCTGCTAGCTCAAAAGGTAAACAATCTCTATACCAGTGAATACATACAGGAATAAATGAATAAATAAATACAGAAATAAAGGAGTACATTTAAACTTTCTTGTAAGAAATTTCCAAATTCAGACTCAATGAGTTTGAACACTTTTTTTCCTGCAACATGTTTGTCAATACTTATTTTTGAAAACTGTTGATTAAAATGTCAGTACTAAATTTCAATAATTGTGGGTGAATGTCCCATAGGTTAATGGCTGCAGGGGCAGTGGACAAGAAGAAATTCACCATGTCAAAGACACCACATTGTGGAAGGCAAAGCCCAGACTTTGCCGGGGGGGGGGGGGGGGGGGGGGGGGGGCAGCAAAGATTATTTGTCCTGAACTGAATCAGGCAGCAATTTTACTACTGGACGAATAGTAAGGGTCTTCATGGTGTAAAAATTTGATGCCACAAATGGTTCTAACTTGCAGCCCTCGGTTTCACAGCTGAATGTCAAACCATAGGACTGCAGGAGCCAACAGATACTAGTATTACATCCCAATGAAGAACGCAACAGTTAAAGGCCTCGTATTTTAGGATTCTTGGTGGTAGGCATTGAGAAGTTGCAGTGCATTACTACAAAGACTGGCCAAGTGAAGGCTAGAAGGCCACCCAGGGGAGTCGACCTGTCATCGTCAAATGGATCCTGGGCCAGCCACCCTGCAACCTAGATCTGCTCCCAAATTTTAACTGGTTCAACTTTGAGCCACATTCCATCGTTCCAGCATGTTTCACTAAAATCAGTTAAGGACTTTTGGCATAATCTTGCTGATAGACAAACAAACTGACATACAAAGCATAACGTTCTATGCAGAGATTTTGTTTTTAAACAGTAAACAAAAAAAAAAAAAAAAAAATGAATGCCCCCATCAATTTCTTCCATCACTTCCACCCCCCACCCCCCACCCCCACCCCCCCTTTCTTGTCACTTCTTCCAAGCAAAGTTGATTTGATTGAACTAAAACATGTGTTAGATTAACAATGACAATGAAGGATTACACCAGAATGAAAATGTCTAATGCTGTGCAGACGCTGAGGGAAGAGTGTCTGAAACTTCAGAACCGTGTGCATGATCTGGAAACTCAGAACCAACAGCTCAACACCATGTTCCAGCAGCGTGTCCGCTTTCCCTCTGAGCCCAGCTTGCAGGTGATTGGCCCCACATCTTCATTTCCATTCACATATCTGACAGTTTATTCTCTTGAAAAAACACAAGAGTGGAGGTGAAAGAAGTGTGTAACTGGTGTGATAGATGCAAGATCTCAGTAATTATACCAGCATGCATACATCCACTCAAACTCATATGCACATGCATGCACACGCACGCACACACACACACACACACACACACACACACACACACACACACACAGATGCACAGATACACACATTCACACAAGCAGACATACATACACATACACACATACACACGCATACTTACACACACACGTACATACACACTCACACTTGCAGATATATGTACTCGCTTACATACACTTACTCACTTGCACACACACACACACACACACACACACACACACGTACGCATGCATGCACACACACACATGCGTATGCACAAGCATAATCTTGCTCTCATGCATGCATATCTCCCCCCCCCCCCCCCCCCACATACACAAACGTGCACACGGTCACGCACACACATACTCTCTCACAAACACTTCTTGATAACTTTATTATAGTGAAACTGTCCATATACAGAACTGCAATACTGATACTATCAATGCTGATACTGACTTTACCTTTCGGTTGCTTCTCAGATATTTATGTACTTCAGACTTGCATATCACACACACACACACTCTCTCTTTTTCTCTCTCTCTGCACCTCACACATACACACACATAAGCTTAACTGCAACACAGCACAACACACACACACACACACACACACGCACACGCACACACACAGTCACTCGCACATACACACGCTGATACATATATGTACACACACATGCACACACTGGAATTGTTTGTTTGTAACTTGGTTGATGCATTACAAGATATAATTTGACATTGGCTGAGATGTTCTCAAATTTTAGTTGAATAATACATTTTTACAGCATTTTCAATCTTCAGTAGTCTCTCATCGTCTTTTTCCTTCTTTTTTTTTCTTTCTTTTTTTTTTTTTTTTTTTTTTTTTTTTTTTTTAAAAAAATGTGATTTTTGTACTATGTCACAATAACACACAGGACATAAATCCATCTCAAGGTTAATGCGTAACATACATCAGATTATTCATGTGTATACACATATAATTAAAATACTCACTAATTTGTGAATTATACCAATTACAGCAGGTACCCTATAATGGGAGAACAACGTATGTGTACCATGCCGAGTGTGGTGAAGGGGAGGCAAGCGGTGCTCAGTTGTTACAGGGCAGTGTTGTCTCCCTACATAGCATGTTCAGTGAAACGGTGAGTCTGCCTGCTGTTTATTTGTATTGCTTTGATTTTGTTTCCTCTCTGTGATGAACTGGGGGATCAGCAGTGTATCTGTGCGAAAAAAAAAAAATGTGTGAGTGTGTATGTGTGTACGCATGAGAGAGAGAGAGTTTTTGGAAAAGAAGTGTGCAGATGTTTAAGGGAATAAGTAGTATGTGTGTGCATGTGCTTATGCGTAAGTGTACATGGCTGAGGAACATAGGCAGGCAGAACAAGTTTATCTGCACACAGAAAAGATAAGAATGAGAGAGGAGAGAGGAGAGAGAGAGAGTGTGTGTGTGTGTGTATGCTTGAAAGAAAAACAAACAAAAGAAATGAAGAAAACGGACCTACATTGCAAGGCATCTCTTGCAACTTGACACTTATCTTCCATCCCCATAATATTTCTGTCAAGAACATCCTCTTATGCAATTTTAAAATCTTACAATCAGATTCAAAGCTGAAATTCATCTTCCCCAAACTCCCCTCAGCACCTACAAGAGGAACAAAAACCCTCATGAGCACCTTGTACGGACCAACTTCAGTGCAAACACCAACTCCTCAGCTGCAAGCCACCCATGCGGTCAATCAGGATGTAAAACCTGCTCCCTTATTGCCAACATCCACAGCACCACTGGCCAGCCCATAGGCCAAAATTCAACATGCAATCCTGTTTCACCTGCCAAAATTCAACATGCAATCCTGTTTCACCTGCCAGGTCAGACATCTGCTAAGTCGTAGCCACAAGAGACCCTCTTCTTAAATTCTCTCGTCTTAGTTATTATTTCATTTATCATTCAGCTTAAAATCATGCGCAGTGTGGTTTCAAACATAGCAGATGTGGTATAGCATATATGGACTAATCCACACGCAGTGACGCTTCCATGATGAAACTGAAACCAGTCCACCAGCTAGGTGTTTATACTGAGATGCAGCCTCTGCTCAAAGGTGTATGTTTGGGAGACATTCTGCACCTTCAATGAATGTTTGTTGGAGCACCCAAAGCCATCCAGTTGACCCACCCAGCCCAATGGGGATCCATTTCAATGCTGATTGTCGCAGTCAGAGCCATATCTCTGTCATTGGTGTTTGGCAAAACCGCATCTCAGCTTTAGAAAGAAAGATCATGGATTTAATGATCATCTCATCCTGGCACCACAGTTCTTGATGGACTCAATCCCCACAGCTGACTTTTAGTTTCAATCATTCTAGCTCTTTGCCCACTCTTACCTTTCCCTAACCTCTCCTCCATCCTTCTCTTTGGGTTAAAGCATTTACTGAAATTTATGATAAACACACCCCCTCTACAAATGATCAGAATACGACATGATCCTTAAACTGGCATGGTACACTAAAGAGTTACAGGAGGCAGGTTACCTTAGAGATATGCTTAAACAACATGGCTATGAAGAGGAATCTAGAAAACTGAGAAATGCAATAAATCACAGAAGCGCAGAGAAAAAATGAAATATTATCGAGAACTAATATCCTCAAACCAGAACCCAAAATTGCTATGGAGAACTATTAATGAGCTTACAAACAATCGATCTTCTTCAAAATCAACTGTAATTAAAGACATCTCTGTTGAACAGCTGAACACCCACACTTTTGCGCTATTGCCAGTAAAATTGTCACGACAGATTCATCCAGATCAAACGACCAAAAACTGAAAGAATATTGCCAAGATAAAAACATCAAGTCTGAACTTCATATTCCACCAAGAATAGTTTTTTAAGTTTATCACTACCTAACGCACCTAAAACAGTCAGGTACCTGTGGGGTGGATGGCCTAGACGGCAAAATCCTCAAACTATCAGCTCCAGCAATTACAGATACGTTAACATACGTCTTCAATTTATGCATCAACAAAAAATCATTTTCCTGATAGTTTCAAAAAAGCGAAAGTCATACCTATCTACAAAGCAGGTGACAGCTCAGACCCTGCAAACTACAGACCAATCTCAATCATTTCCCACTGTTTCAAACCTTTGGAAAAACACATACACAAACACACATTACACCACCTTAATACATACCACTTGCTTCATCCAAGACAGTCCGGGTTTCAACACAACCATTTCATGCCACTCAGCCCAAATCAACCTGGTTGATGACTGGCTAAATAGCATTGACAACAACAGATATTGTGGTGTTGTGGTGGAAGTTCTACAAAGTCCGGATCCCGCAGAGAAACGGTTTCCAACATTCTCATAAAATGCGCCAAGGCCTCCATTCCAACATCCTCAAACAAACCCCAAATGCCAAAGACACCCTGGTTAATTCTGACTGCCAACAAATCTCAAAAGTACAAAAACGGGCTCAGCGTCGGGTATACCAATGGCCTTCAGGTCCTAACACTCGAGCCCATCAGAAACCCCATGCCAAAGTGAGACATACTTTCAAAATCAGTAAACGTCAGTCTTGGAGAAACTTCTGCTCCGGGCTGACATCTAAAACTTCAAAGAAAAAAGTTTGGAACATCATCAGAAAAATCAAAGGGAAGAATAGCAGCCCCTCCATTCATCACCTGAAACTTGCTGATGCTCTGATCACTGACAAACAAGCTGTTGCCATTCTGTTGGCCTCCACCATCCAACAGAACTCCTCATCTTCAAGTAAATCTGCAGCCATTTAAAGAAACAAGCAAATCAGAGAGAAATCTTCATACAATTTCACATCAGACAACTCTGAAGCTTACAATCTTCCTTTTTCGATCAATGAAATAAAATCAGCTTTGCAAACCTGCAACGATTCTGCCCCTGGTCTGGATGACATTCGTTATCAGGTTTTGAAACACCTTCCAGAAAGCTGTCTCCAGACCTTTCTTAAAGTCTATAACCATATCTGAATCACAGGATGCTTTGCGCCCTCCTGGCGGAAAGCCCTGATCATTCCAATCCCAAAACCTGAAAGGACCCTACCAACCCATCAAACTATCGCCCAATAGCTCTGACCAGCTGCCTCTGTAAGCTGATGGAAAAGATAGTCAACTCTCCCGTCTGATGTGGAAGCTGGAAACCGATGTCCTTTTGGCCAGTGAACAGTGCGGGTTCCGCAAGTACCACTCGACAGTTGATCATTTAGTCCGTCTGGAAACCACCATCCGCAACGCCTTTGTCAATAAGCAGCATGTGGTCGCTATCTTTTTCGACCTAGAAAAAAAGTGTATGACACCACATGGAAATCAGAATTCTTATGGATTTGCATAAACTTGGTTTTCGTGGTTATCTGCCTCTGTTTATCGAAAACTTTCTGGCTGATCAACAGTTCCAGGTGCGTGTTGGCACCACAGTCTCTGACATTCATGGGCAGGAGTTGGGTGTACCTCAGGGGAGCATCCTTTCACCTGCCTTTTTCAGCATTAAAATCAACGACATTGTGAAATTGGTAAGCCAGGGCTCTGAGTCCTCTCTGTTGACGACTTTGTGCTGTACGCAGTTGGAGCTTCTTACGCCAGCGTACAGCCTCAACTCCAACTTTGTGTCAACAAGATTCAACAGTGGGCTGAGGAAAACGGGTTTACCTTTTCACCTACAAAAACCAAGTCAATCCATTTTCACAATTTTCGTCAGTTTTTTGCTGATTCTGAAATTCTTCTGGATAAGTCCACCGTTCCAGCTGTTAAGGAAGCCAAATTTCTGGGGATTATTTTTTATCAAAAACTCAACTTTCTCAGCCACATTAAAAACTTCCAAACTTCTTGCCAGAAAGCTCTGAATATTCTACGGGTTGTAGCACACACTGACTGGGGCGCTGATAAGAAAACTTGCTGCACCTCTACAGAGCCTTGGTCCATTCCAAACTGGACTATGGTGTGCTGTGTACGGCTCTGCCAGACCATCTTACCTCAAACTCTTGGACCCTATCCACTATCAAGGGCTTCGCCTCTGTCTTGGAGCATTCCGCACCACCCCTGTGTGTACAGCCTGGACGCAGAGGCAGGTGAACCCTCACTGTCCAACCGCAGGCTGAAACTGTCTTTGAATTACTATATCAGACTGTTCCCTGCCTATGACTGTGTCTTTGACCCCCAGTTTCAAAGCAAATTCGAAAACAACCCCAACTCTATTCCACCGTTTGGTCTTCGTATGCAGCCTCACGCACAGAATGCAGGTCTAGACCTAGGAGTTGTGTCCAATTTTTCCAAGTTTCCAGATGAGCCTCCGTGGACCTTTTTCACACCAGAGATTCATTTTGATCTTGCAGCTTTTCTGCAAAGAGTCTACCAGCTCTCTGGCATACAAGGCATTGTATGCTGAGAGCTCTGTTCAAAACTCCCATCCTGTCAGAAAATTTTCACTGACGGTTCCAAATCTGAAGATGGAGTGGCCTGTGCAGCCTGTTGCCCTGGTGCTCCTTTTCAAATACTGTTAGAACATATTCCTTCAGATGCTTCTGCTTACTCTGCTGAACTTAGAGCTCTGGTTCTGGCACTGAGGATAATCTCACTATCTACGGAGAGGGACTTTATGGTTTTGTCGGATTCACTGTTAGTTTTGGAGGCCATAGCTGGCCGCAACCTTCAGCATCCAGAACTTTTACTTACACTTTTTCCAACTTTTTACCAAGTTGAAAGCGGACAGTTACAACATTATTCTGGCTTGGGTTCCCAATCATGTTGGCATCGGAGGGAACGAAATGGTGGATCGTTTGGCCAAGAATGCCACAAGAGAGAAACTGTCAAACACACCTACCCCTGCTCAGATTTGAAACCCAAAATTAATGATTATGTCAGAGACCTCTGGCAGGAAGACTGGAATACACAGACGGACAACAAGCTCGTTCAGATCTGTCCAAACCTTAAGGAGTTCCTCTCATCTACGTCTGGTGGTTGTAAAGAAGAAACAGTTCTATGCCAGCTGCACACAGGCCATTCGTATTTTACTCATTCCTACCTTTAAAGAGTGAAGAAGAGCTCCGTGGTGCATTCCATGTCATTTGCCACTCACAATGAAACATATTCTTTTAGAGTGTTGGGACTTGCACGATGTGAG
Organism: Conus betulinus; assembly: GCA_016801955.1. Lineage (NCBI taxonomy): Eukaryota > Metazoa > Mollusca > Gastropoda > Neogastropoda > Conidae > Conus > Conus betulinus. The sequence goes on along the minus strand of JADBJO010000090.1, from coordinate 943,018 downwards.
ACACAAACATTTTTACAGCAGATTCCATGAAAACCTTGTTCAGAGATGTCCCGCCTGACACGATCTTTGAGTTCTTGAAAGAGATCAACATTTTTCATCAGATCTGAGGTTTTACAGAGGAAAGTTTTTATTAACAAACTTTTGGATTGGGTTTTAGAAGTTGTATTTTAAACAATAGTGTGAATGAAAGACTTGTGAGTTGATTTTTTAACATGGTGACAGCCCTATGGCCCTTTGCGGTCGGCTGGGCTATAAGCAACGTTATCTTTTCTTATTTATTGATTTCAAATAAGAATTTGATGTGATAGACCATAACCTTTCTTCTTAGAAAATTAAAATTGTATGGCTTATCCACAAAAACTCTTACACTTTTTCACTCCTGTCTCACAAATAGGCAACAGTGTGTAAAAATTAATACAACTTTCTCTTCATTTCAAACAATTCCCTATGGCGTCCCACAAGGCTCTATCCTGGGTCCCTTACTGTTCACAATTTACATCAATGATTTACCTCTCCATATCACATCCACCTGTGAACTCTTTGCTGATGATACAACATTACATACAAATCATTCTGATGTTACTGTTCTTGCACACACTTTACAAGAAAGTGCGAATGACCTCGTCAAATGGACTGAACTAAATCACATGTCGCTTCACCCTCAAAAAACTAAATCCATGCTTATCACAACCAGGCAAAAAAGACAGAATCACACTATTAAGTTTCCTCCTGTACATCTTAAAAATGAACCCGTTGAACAGGTTACATCCCTCAAAGTGCTAAGAATAACAATTGGGTAAAATACGAGTTAGCAAGCTCACATAACCTCACTATGCAAAAAAGTTTCACAGAAAGTTTATCAACTCTCCAAAATCAAACGCTTCCTCAATCTGCATTCACACAAGCTCTTTTTCCAGTCTCATATTCAATCATACATAGACTATGATCTACTCTGTGGGACTGTGCTAGCGCTAACACCCTCAAACCATTGTTAAGCCTACACAAGCGAGCACTCAAATTAGTCCTCCTAAAAAGCAGTAGTCTTCTGCACTCGGACTATAAAAAGATTCAAGTTCTCCCATTAAGTCTGAGATTAGAATACAACAAAGGGATCATAATGCACAAGATTGTGTTTGGGAAGGCACCCTCAACATTAGTTCACAGATTCTCAATAAATTCCTCAAGGACTCTACCCAAACTTCATGTCCCTGTTCCTAGAATTGACTCATTCAAATCCAGTTTAACATATTCAGGTTCCTGTCAATGGAACTCGCTCCCTGAATCAACCAAACAACGCCCAATGCATATCAACCTTCAAACGCCATTACTACAACCATCTTATGTGCCAGTACTTGCATACTCCGCCATAAATCCACCACCAACCACCACCACCCTCTTTGCCTTATGTATGTACCTGACTATTTAGAAAGTGTTTTTGTACTTGAAATGCACATGCATGTTATTTTGTTTAGTAAGTATGTCTTATGTGAGTGTGTGTGTGTGTGTGTGTGTGTGTGTGTGTGTGTGTGTGTGTGTGTGTGTGTGTGTGTGTGTGACCTTCTACCTCCTGCCCTCTTGTCGTTCTATCGATATGCTTATATTCTTATGTGACTCTCTCTCTCTCTCTCTTATGTGACTCTCTCTCTCTCTCTCTCTCTCTCTCTCTCTCTCTCTCTCTCTCTCTCTCTCTCTCTTAGTATGTCTTATGTGAGTGAGTGTGTGTGTGTGTGTGTGTGTGTGTGTGTGTGTGTGTGACCTACTACCTCCTGCCCTCTTGTCATTCTATCGATATGCTTATATTCTTATGTGACTTTCTCTCTCTCTCTTATGGACTCTCTCTCTCTCTCTCTCTCTCTCTCTCTCTCTAAAAAAAGCACGAACTTGCTTATCTATTACCCTTGAAAATAAAGAATTTGTCTTGTCTTGTCTCTCACGGTTCGGCTGGAATAACTTGATTTATTATCATATGACATCCCCTCCTACCCGTGGCGACTGGACCATCATTATGTATTTCCCCCCTCCATTGTGCTTGATTTTCTATCCCCCCCCCCCCCCCCCCCCCCCTTCCGGTGCTTCAAAATTGATTGTCTTGTATCTCTGAAATTTTTTTATTGTCAGATTGTTGTAAACATGCTCTCTTATCGCACCCACTCTCGCCTCTTCCTCCCCCACCCTCTCTCTCTCTCTCTCTGCAGCCTTACCCCGCACTCCCCTTCACTCCTGCATCTCTGTCTGTCTGTCTGTCTGTCTATCTGTCTGTCTCTCTCTCTCTCTCTATCTCTCTCTGTCTCTCTCTTGCTCTCTCTTTTTTTTTTTTTTTTAATTTTAATCCCGTATTGTATTGCAGTTATAGTCACTTTTTGCATGCTTCCTTTGTTACCTCATCTTATTTTATATTGTTGACCCTACTCTGGGTAAGGACTGGATGTAAAGAAACACATCAGTGCTTATCTGTTATCCACGTAATAAAGAATTTTGTCTTGTCTTGTGTGTGTGTGTGTGTCTCTCTCTCTCTCTCTCTCTCTCTCTCTCTCTCATCTCTCACACACACACACACACACACACACACACACACACACACACACACACACACACACACACACACACACACACACAACACACACACACACACACACACACACACACACACACACACACACATGCACCATTTCCCATCCCACCATCTTTTATATTCCCTTCAAGTGCCCCCTTCCAAGCATAAGACTTCTTTCTTTCTCTTTTACTCTATCTCTATTTATGTCTTGCTTTTCCCTCAATCTGCCTCTCTTTTTTGTACTCCCAGTTCCTATATAGAACAGGGTGTACTTTAGAATAGAAACGAAGAAATGCTGTCTGTGTGTCTGTCTGTCCGTCCGTGGTCAAAATGTGTTCCACTTGCTCCATACAATTACAAAACTACTGGGTCAATCTTTCTGAAAATTTGTAGGTATGTTTATTATGGGTCACAGATGATGCCCGATGTTTTAGTTTAGCGTTATAGCTGTTACTAACGGCTGTAATGGCCTGTAACGTTTTTTTTTCTTTATGGAATACCTCAGAAAGTACTTGCCAGTATGTGTGAAAATTAGCAGGTATGTTCATTAGGGGTCACAAATGATGCCTGATGTTTTAGTTAACCCTGTTATAGCCGTTACTAACAGCTGTAACAGCCTGTAACGGTTTTTTGTCTTTATGGAATATCTCAGAAAGTACTTGGCCGATCTTTGTGAAAATTAGCAGGTATGTTCATTACGGGTCATGAATGATGCCGATGTTTTAGTTTACCCCGTTATAGCTGTTACTAACGGCTGTAACAGCCTGTAATGGTTTTTCTTCTTCATGGAATATCTCAGAAAGTACTTGGCCGATCTTCCTGAAAATTTGTAGGTATGTCCATTATGGGTCACGAATAATGCCCAGTGTTTTAGTTTACCATTATAGCCATTACTAACAGCTGTTACGGTTTTTCTTCTTCATGGAATATCTCAGAAAGTACTTGGCTGATCTTTGTAAAAATTAGCAGGTATGTTCACTATGGGTTACGGATGATGCCAATGTGTTTAGTTTACCGTTATAGCTGTTGGCTACGGCTCTAACAGTCCATAACGGTTTTTCTTCCTTAGGGAATATCTGAAAAAGCACTTTGTCGATCTTTCTGAAAATTTGTAGGTATGTTTATTATGGGTCATGGATGATACCCGATGTTTTACTTTACTGTTATAGCTGTTACTAAGGCTATAGCTGCCCATAATGGTTTTCTTCTTGATGGAATATCTCAGAAAGCACTTGGCCAATCTTTCTGAAAATTTGTAGGTATGTTTATTATGGACGATGGATGATGTCCGACCATTTTAGTTTACCATTATAGCCGTTAGTAACGGCTGTAACGGCCCATAACGTTTTTTCTTTTTTATGAAATGTCTCAGAAAGTACTTGGCCGTTCTTTCTGAAAATTTGTAGGTATATTCATTGTGGGTCACAGACAATGCCCGACATTTTAGTTTACTGTTATAGCCGTTAGTAACGGCTTTAACGACCCATAACGGTTTTTCTTTTTATGGAATATCTCGGAAAGTACGTGGCTGATCTTTCTGAAAATTTGTAGGTATGTTCATTATGGGTCACAGATGATGCCCGTTGTTTTAGTTTACCATTATAGCTGTTACTAACCATTACTAATGGCTATAACACCTTACGGTTTTTCTTCTTCATGGAATATCTCACAAAGTACGAGGCCGATATTTCTGAAAATTTGTAGGTATGTTCATTATGGGTCACAGATGATGCCCGATGTTTAAGTTTACCATTATAGCCATTACTAATGTTCCATAATGGTTTTCTTCTTTATGGAAAATCTCAGAAAGTTCTTAGCCGGTCTGTCTGAAAATTTGCAAGTATGATCATTATAGGTCACAGATGACAGCCGATGTTTACCAGAATAGCCATTACGAATGGTTACACCAGCCCAAGACGGCTTTTTCCTCTTTATATGGAATATCTCATGCATATTCAGGATAAACTGGGAGTACGTTTATATCCTTTGCATCTAGTTTTTCTCTCCATTACACACACTCTCACACACACACACACTCACACTTAACACACACACACACACACACACACACACACACACACACACACTTGCGTATGCAAAGGGGGGTATGTGCATGTGTGCACGCACGCACTGCACACACAGCACACACAGCACACACACTCACACTCACACACACACACACACACACACACACACACACACACACACACTTGTATGTGAATATGTTTTTATATGTTTGGCTTTCATTTGATTTATTAGTTCTGAAGATGGTTTATGACCAGAACATTGACAATTTCTGATTTGTTTTTGTTTTGTTTCGCAAACCTTCAAACATCCTCAAAGATTGTTCCTTTCTGCAGATGTTTGAAGATACTCCGGGGTACCCCCAGATGAGCACTCCCCCCCCCCTTGGCTGCGTGATCGCCTTGAGCTGCCATTAGATGATGAGATTAGCCTGTCCAGTTCTGCCAGTGGTTCCCCTTCCTCTCCTGGTCAGCCGGCCTTTTCCTGCCTTAATGCCAACAGCAAATCACACCCTAGTCCTTCAGCTTCATCTGGTGCCATACTAGTGCCAGGTTTGACCACAAAAATTGAGACAGAATTCCCAGCTACCAATGCCAGCCCCAAAATGAAGCACACATCAACGTGTCGGAGAGAGGGACCAGGTCTCTAGAACGTCGAGGAGAGGGGTCTCAAAGAGCAGCTGGATTCCGTCCCCTGATCTGCTCTGTGGGGCCCATGAGGGGCAGTACAGAATCTGTAAGAAAGGGCAAAGTACGGAGCAGTTCTGAGATGCTGGCCATGAACCAGCTGTCGGAGCAAGCCTGGCAGAAACTTGAAGCTCAGGTGAAGAGCCACAAGTCAGCCATCAAGCAGTCTGAGAGTTCTGTGAAACAGTCCACATCAGCAGAGGTCATTGTTAATGCTGCTGCTGCTCAGAACTCCACAACTTTGTCACAAAAATCATCCAGCCCCTCAAGTGCAGTTACAGGTGAAAAAATGAAAGAGGGGGCTGCTAGCACAGGACAGGAACTAAGAAAATCAGGCAGCCAAACTGGCAAAGAATCTGTGAAGAGCAGTGCTCGAAAAGCTGGCAAGTCATCACAGGTATCACCTTTGTTTGCCAAGGTGAAGCTTCGACGGAAAGGTTCTAACAGCAGTCGTGACTCGTCACGTTCACCACATCGCTCAGCTGTGCGGAATTCTATGCCTCCTTCAATGCCTTATCATAGCCAGTATTACTATGACTACAGCGATGAAGACAGTGACTCTCGCCCTGTGTCACGTGTCTACTCTTGTGCCTCCACTGTATCCCTTAGTGAACTGCTGGACACCAGCGGTGAGGGTGATTTGCTTTGGATGACGATTTCTTCTCCGACTGGTCTTCCATGTGTCTGTCTCCTAAACACCGTTTGCCCATCCATCCCACCAATGTTCATTTGCACCCCTCCCCCCAAGGTCAGTCCATGGCCGGGGGATCAGGACAGGGCAGCTCCCTAAGATGTGGCCCAGGAAATGGTCAGGTCCACCACAGACAGCTGTCTCACACCATCAGGGAAAGGGAAGAACAGACAGATGGGGGCAGTGCAAAGACAGAGAGGGAAGATTCTGGCTGTGAAGTGGAAGCTAGTCACTCGTACAAAAATGAGTCACCACAGTGCAATAGTGGGGAAGATAGAGGTGGGCTGTCACATGGCAGAGGTGAGTCATGCCCAGTCACAGCAGCAGAGGTAGGAATAGTGAATCAGTCCAGCACAAACTCATCTAAAAGGCCAGACTCTAGCAGTTCCAGACCCTCAGTATCTGCAGTGCAGAGATCAGACCATATCTCCAGTCAAGACTTGTGTGCCAAAAGAGTGTCAGACTCTGCTGCTGTGGTTTGCACTGTGTCTGCTCCCTCCAAAACTGTCACCAAGGTCTGCCTGCCTTCCCCACAGGCAGCTGTACTCATTCAGCAGCCTGCTTGGTGCAGATCTGACTCTGAACACTCTCCTGTCTCTGAATCCAGTTGTGCAGGGTCACCTGAAAAGCATCTCAAAACAGCATTAGGAATTACCTCTCTTACAGGGTCATCCACAAACACTGACAGAGACCAAGGCTTAAACAGTGACAGCACAAGGACATCCACCACAGACGTGCCTTCTGTCACCAACACAAGTTCACCAGGCAACAAAAATGAAGTCTTTGGATCTGCCTCTAAACTCAAATCAAAACCTCTAACTGCAGAGGAAAAATCGCGAGCATGTCGCCCTGATCAACTGATTTTGGCTCCAGCAGACAAAACTGTACATGGGTTTACATCATCAAGCTCATGTAACAGTGAGGACAAATCTCCTTTCCCACAGGTTCTGTCACCAGAAGGCCACCTCAGACAATGCTCCAGAACAACTAATGAAGTCTCTTCTATGGAGGGTTCTCAGGCAAGCAGCAAACAAAAAAAAACTCCACCACCAGTGCCTCACAAACCTTCCAGATCTGACCTTGGTGCCAGCCAGTTCACTTCTCTCAGTCATGGGTCATTGTCCTCAGTATCAACCAAGAGCAGCAGTAGTATCAACAACACTGACAACAATGCAGGTGTCAAGAGCATCAGCAGCATCAGTGGTGACAGTGATATTGGCAACAAGAAGGGAGCCAGAGTAGCAGGATCTTTCCCACCAGAAACCACCCTGACTGTGGGTTTCATGAGTGTGGAGCCACAGCAACTGGAACATGTGGCACAGAACCCAGACACTGTACGTGACTTTGTTAACTCATTAGTGCGGAACATGAAGGAGAGAGTAGCTCGACATAGTGACTGGCCTAACACCAGCGTCACCCCAACCACAGGGTCTCTGGCCTACTGCAAGTCCCTGGACTCCAGCTTCGAAAGTCTGCGTGCAGAGAGGTCAGGGAGCAAGGATGATGGTTACTCCACTATGTCCAGTGACATCCACCCTGTGGCTATGGACAAACACTCCTACGTCGACATTATGGTTGCCAAACCTACAACCGAAGTCACCAGTTCTGTACGGAAAGCTTCTGACTTTGTTCATGATCTCAGTCTGGTGGGATCGCCTAAAAGGAGGAACAAGTCTACAGAAGCCAGTGAGACTGACTCGGCTATGGAGACGTCAGCTCACAGTATAGATACCCGAAATTCCAGCCACAGTCTGTCCTCTCAAGTAAGTCATCGAACTTCCATAACCTGATACTGTAGGTTATGTTGGTTTAGAATATGGGACTGAGAAGATGCTCTGAATCAGTTTGGTCCATTGTTGGCTTTAAAGTATACTGCACAGAGTTAAGGAAAAGAAAGTTTTTGTTGTTGTTGTAGTGTTTCTTATTTGATGGAATTGCTTAAGAGTGTCAAAATTGAATACTCTTTGGGGAGTGAAGAACTTTGGGGAAAGGGGGAATTCAGTATGGTGTTCATCATTTTTAAATTACAGTCAGTGAAGATAGCAATATTCTCTTTTGGCCAAAAATTCATACATTGAAGATTTTAGATGTGACATGATGCTTGTTGCTTAAAGAACTTGCTTTTAAAAACTAGGTGAAAAAAAGAATGGTGCTCCTTGTTTCAGGTTTCTTCCTCATCAGGAGAGAACATCTTGAGCCCAGTGGCTAAAGTGACCAAGATGGCACAGTTCTTTGATGATGAGTCCACCAAGAGTTTTGGGAGTAGTAACAGCACTGCCACCCATCCTTTGTCATTTGGCACCCCCAGTCCCTTGTCCCCCACTGGTTTGTGCAGTTTGGGCTCAGGGGACAGTTCTGCATGCCTCAGTCCCAAGTCATCGCTCACATCACCCGAATCTGATGGTTCCTTCAAACAGATGTATGGATCCGTTGTGTCTAAACTGACCCCCTTGCCAGTGACATCGGCTGCGGCAGACTCAGAACAGCCATTGCCTCATTTTGGAACTGGGACAGCTACATCCTCTCCTGTTGTGTCTCCTACTAGTTGCTGTATTAGTCCTCATGTCTCATCCCCTCTGTCTGGCTCAGTGGGGCAAAGGATCCATGACATGGTACAGAACTTCCAAGCAGGACTGAAGGAAAAGGCTGTCCCCACAGGGTCCCTTTCTGCCGACCAGTCAGCATCAGAACTGTCTCCTGGCCCTTCACAGCCACAGAGTGTGATTCTACAGCCTTCACAGAAGATCTCAGCTCCGAGTCTTGCTCACCGACTTTCTCACCAACCTTCAGATTTCAGGCCTTCCCCAGAAGGAAGAATGGTCAGGTCCCCTGTCTGTGATTTCAAAAAATATGAAATCAATGATCCTTCCAAACGAAATGTGTTTTGTAGCTCTGCCATAGACACGACAACTAGGAGAGAAAATGTTGTGTCTTGGCCACCCAGGAAGATCACCCCTCCCCTAACTCTGTCCCCTGTGTCCCCACCTGTAGCATTCAACCAAAGCCTGGGGTGGGACATGACATCCTCTCCTCTGCACTTCTTGGAAGACAAAGTGCTGGATGACATCCCAGAGGAAAGTGGTGATGAATGGGACAGCCTCTGTGTCCGCTCCACCCAAGAGCGGCAGCAACTGCAGCAGCAGCAGCAGCATACAGAAGGAAAGGGCAGTCTACCACCAGTAGTTCAGGAGGGTCATCCCCAAGTCTGGCTCACTGGTCCATGAAGAAATGCAAGTCAGAGGGCAGCCTGAGTGAAAAGCCTCGTGCAGTGTCACTCTACGATGAGATGATGTCTGGGAGTTGGGATAGCAGCAAGGTGCTAGAACGTTCAGCCTCTGTATCTGAGGTAGGTGTCCATCTTTACAGTGCTTCTTTTTTTTATTTTTTTAATATGTGTGTGCTTTTCATTGTCTTTTTGTTTTTCCTGTTAAGACACATGTTGTTAGTCTGTTTATTAAATGGATAAGACCATTGTTGACAGCTTAGCAAATCATCATACAATTTTACTTTAGACAACTCAGAAATGTACAACTTACCATTTTCAATTGAAGAACTGAAATCAGCTCTGCAAACTTTTAACAGTTCTGCTCCTGGCCTGGACGATATTCATTATCAGTTTTTGAACATCTCCCAGAGAGCTGTCTTCAGACCATTCTTAAATCTACAATCATATTTGGATCACAAGGCACTTTCCTGCCCTCCTGGCGAAAAGACCTGATCATTCCGGTCCCTAAGCCTGGAAAGACCTCACCGGCCCTTCAAATTATCGTCCACCAGCTGTTCTTCTTCTTCTGTGTACGCAGGCTGGTACTCCTGTGGACACTCCCTATATGGACAGACGAGTATTAATCCCATCTACCCAACAAAGGGAGTGGAATTTTGTATGTATGACCGTATTTTATCCCGCCATTAAGGCAGACATATTCCGTCTTCGGGGAAGGTGCATGCTATGTGTAACATGCCATCCATACCAACGGCCAAACTGGCCTTCTCTTCTGAAAGTTGGTGATGGGATTTTACGTGTGTGCAAGATGTTATGTGTGCATTCACACACGGAACCTCGGTTTATAGTCTCATTCAAAGGACTGTATGGGAAATGGAGTCAGAACTAATGTTAACTCCGAGGGAAAAATCCCTCTGTACCGAAATGGCCCAGTGGGTCCACCATCGCTGATCAGCTGTCTCTGCAAGTTAATGGAAAAGATGGTCAACTCCCATCTGATGCGGAAGCTGGAAACTGATGGCCTTCTAGCCAGTGAACGTGTGGTTTCTGGAAGTACCACTCAACCATTGACCTTTTAGTCCATAATGAACCACCATCCACAATGCTTTGTTAATAAACATGTGGTTGTTATCTTTTTCGATCTGGAGAAAGCATATGATGATACCACATGGCAATCTGGAACTCTTATGGACCTTCATAAACTTGGTTTTCATGGTCATCTGCTTTTGGGCGGTCCCTAGTCCGCATTGGCACCACACCATCTGACATCTATGGGCAGGAGTTGGGTGTATCTCAAGGGAGCACTCTCTCTTGCTCTGTTCAGTATCAAAGTTAATGAGATTGTCAGTTCAGTAAACCAGGGTTCAGAGTCCTCTCTGTGTTTTGTTTATGACTTTGCACTCTACGCAGTTGGAGCCTCATGCCAGCGTACAGTGGCGACTCTAACTTTATGTGGGATAAAATTCGGCAGTGGGCCTTTGAAAATGGGTTTTTCCTTTTCAAGCACCAGAACACAGTCTATCCATTTTTCACAATTTTCGTCAATTCTTTGCCGATCCTGAAATATGCCTGGACAAATCCACCATTTAAGCTGTGAAAGAAGCCAGATTTCTGGGTGTCATTTTTAATCAAATACTTACCTTAAAAAGTCACATCCAACACAAAAAACTGCTTGTCAGAAAGCACTGAACATTCTGAGAGTTGTGGCACACACACGGATTAGGGCACTGATAAGAAAATTTATACTCCCATCTTTTCAGGGTTCTGATCTGCTTCAAACTGGACTATGGGTGTGTAGTGTACGGCTTGGCCAGACCTTTCTTCCTGAAAAGTCGAGATCCCATCCCCCATCAAGGGCTTCGGCTCTGTCTGGGTGCAATTCCGCATCACTCTTATTTATAGCCTGTTTACTGAGGCAGGAGAACCATCTCTCTTGAACCGTCAGCTGATGTTACCTTGAACTACTGCTTGAATCTCTCTTCTGAACCCGAAAACTTTGCATATGACTGTTTTTTGACCCCAAGTTCAAAAAAAAATTTGTTGACAACCCCAGTTCCATTCCACACTTGGGAATTTGTATCTTTCTCATTTGAACAGTGCAGATATAGACCTTGGAGTCATGTGTGATTTATCCACGTTTCCTGATGACTCAACCTGGGACTTTCTTCACACTGGAGATCCAATTTGATTTAGCCTTATATCATAAAGATACCACTAGTTCCTTGGCGTACAAATCCTTCTTCACCGAACTGTGTTCAAAGTTTCCTTTCCTCAGAAGGATTTTCACTGACAGTTCCAGATTTGAGGATGGGGTTGCCTCTGCTGTGTTTGTTGCAACAGGTCATCCACAGAGATGTTATAAACACATTCCCACAGACAGCAGCTCATCTACACTGCCGAGTTTACAGCCCTGGTCCTGGCTCTTTAAATGGTTTCTAAATGAAAACATGAAGATTTCCTCATTTTGTCAGGACTCTTTCTACTTTGGAGGTCATTGCCAGCCGTAACTGCAAGCACCCTGAACTGCTGAAATTATTCATATTGTACACCTTTCTGAAATCAGATGGACATAGTTTTTGCCTGGGGGGAGCCATGTGGGCATTCAAGGCAACAAGTTGGTTGATCAACTTGCCAAGGATGCCACAAGGAAGGAGTTGAGCTGATTGTCTATCCCTCACACTGATCTGAAACCAAAGCCCAGGCCTACATCAAAGAGTTCTGGCAAGAGGAATGGAACTATTTAAAATCTGTCCAAACCTGACAATAGTTTTTACTGAGTTCCAGAGGCCATAAAGAAGAAACAGTCATGCGCTGTTTGCATACAGGCCACTCTCTTTTACACCGATCCTTATCTTTTAAAAGGTGAAGAAGCTCTTTGGTGCATTCCATGTCACTATGGAAAATTCTTTTAGAGTGTATGGATTTGCGTGATGTGAGACATAAGCATTTTACAGCAGACTCCATTAAAACCTTGCTCAGAGATGTACCACCACCAGATGTGATCTTTGAGTTTCTGAAGATTAACAGTTTGCATCTGATATAAGATTTTACAGAAGATAGATTTCTAACCAAATTTTCTGTGTGTCTGTAGAAGGTATATTTTAAACTGTTGTGTAAAAAGTTTTTTTTTTTTTTTTTTTTTTTGTTTTGTTGTCTTGTTTGTAATGATATGTGGGGTGACTTCCATGTGATGACAGCCCTGATGTAACTTTTTATGGCCAGCTGGGCTATAAGCAACACTACCTTACCTTACCCTTCTTCTGCTTCATAAATGTGTTAATTTGCTGCCTGGAAATTCAGTGCTGTGGAATTTGCTCTTATATCTGTCTTACCTTTCCCCACTTTTCTTTCTGTTATCTAGTCCCAATTTTTCCCACATTCTTTCTGATTTAACCGTATGTTTCTAAATATTTCTATCCACTTTTTTGCATGTAAATCGGGTTGAAAAATACCTATTTTACGTTTTACACTGGAGATGTGACTATACAGTGTGGCTATTTATGCTCCCTTTTAAAATTTTGTTTGTGGCTTTGTTGTTTGAAAGATGAATGTTATTATACAGTACATATTTATATTTTCTTTATTTCTTTGGTATTCCGTTACAAAAAATGGGTGAATCTAGTGGATCTTTTGGGCTTATTGGCTGAAAGAAAATATTTTTCTTCTTTTTCTGTATTAGAGACATAATGTTGTCATTCACACTGGCAAGCCATGATTGAATTGTTGCAGTTATCATTGTTCCATGTACTTGCTGTATTTACAGTGATTGTTCCCAGATTTGTATATATGTTGAAGATGCTGACATTTAGATTGGCTACTGATCAGACCACTCAATGATTGTTTTGAAATTATCTTTTGGAGAAGATGTTAAAAGAAACAGTTTTTTTGGAAATTTAACAATTCTCATCTAAGGATTTAATTTATCTAAAAGAAATAGAAGAAGAAATAAGAAATACTATGGAGAATATGCAGTCTTACTTTATGAAAGAAAAAAAAATCATAATATTCCAAGAAATCAGATACAATTTACAATAGGAGACCAGCTCTTTCTAGAATGTTTTGCTTATGATAGTGAGATCAAAAGCAACAGCATTTTCCATAACAAAAAAAAAAGCAGAAAGAGGCAAAACATGAGAAGCAACTAGAAGAAAGTGTTGAAGAGTTAGAGAAAAAAATCCCAAAGCCGAAGAAGATCAATGCAGTTTGGAAAATATAAAGCAGATCATGTGGAAATTAGAAGTAAATAAAACAATGGAGTTTTATTGCGCTTGAGAGCAAGATGGATAGCTGAAGATAAGAAAGTATCTAGCTTTTTCTGTAATCTAGAAAAAAGGCACTATGTAAGCAAATGTATGAGAAAAATAATAACACAAAGTGGAAGAGAAGTAAATGATCAAAATGAAATAATGAATGAAGTAAAGTCTTTTTATGAAAATCTATATAGAAAGAGAAATGTTAAGAATTGCGAAATCACTGACGTGGTGAAAGATTGTCCAACTTTATCATATGAAGAATCAAAGAACATAGAAGGAGAAATCGCCTTAGAAAAAGCTTTCATACTGTCTGATAAAGGATGAAAAGCAATAAAAGCCCAGGCACAGACAGTTTTACATCAGAAATTAACAAGAAATTTTGGAAATCAATAAGAATTTTTGTTGTTCACTTATTAAATTATGGCTTTAGACAGGGAGACTTATCTTCCCCTCAGAGAGAAGGCATAATCTTTTGTCTTCCAAAGGGTGATAAGCCTAAGGAATACATTCAGAATTGGAGAACAATTACACTACTGCATGTTGTATACAAGATAGGGTCATTTAGCATAGCGAATAGGCTTAAAAATGTACTTTCCAAGATTATAAATGAAGATCAAACAGGGTTCATGAGTGTTAAGATATGTTGGCAATAACATAAGACTTATTTATGACCCTATTCACTATGTAAACGTTACAAATTGTCCTGATTGTTGTTATGTATTGACTTTGAGAAAGTTTTTAACAATTTAGACTGGAATTTCATGATGAAAACCCCGAAAGCTTTTGGATTTGGTCCGACTATATATATGACAGTGGATATTGTTTTTACAGAAATATTAAATCAACAATAATTGCGAATGGTCATTGTTCGTCTTGGTTTATAGTTGAGAGAGGGTGTAGACAAGGTGGACTCGTTCCACCATATGTTCTTAATCTGCGTAGAAATATTTGTTACTATGATACAAGAAAACACATTGATTAAAGGCAGAAAAATGAGTAATACCAAGCGTAAAATAGCTCAGTTTGCGGATGATACTCAGATGATGACCAAGGGTGATGCGATGTCTTTTGAGGCAATCATTGAAACAGTCAGACCATTTAGCTGTGTAAATCTGGTTTATGTATGAATGATAGCAAAACGCATGCAATATGGTTAGGTAGTAAGAAATGGTTGACAGTGAAACATTTACCACATTTGAAGATCAAGTGGAATCCACCAAACTTTAAACTTTTAGGCGTATGATTTTCGGTAGTCCTAGATAACTGTGAGGAAATTAATTATAATGAAAAATTTTAAGAAATAACAAGGCTATTTAACATCTGGATTAAGAGGTCTATAACTCCACTGGGCAGAATCGCTGTATTGAAAAGTGTAATCCTTTCAAAAATAACCCAACAGTGGTTATTCTTGCCAAATCCGCCAGATGACTTCAAAAACGGTTTGCAAATTATGTGCTTCAAATTCATCTGGGAAAGGAAACAGGACAGAATCAGTAGAAAAACAGTAATGAAGAGCATAAAAAAGGAGGAATGGATTAGGCCTACTTGATATCAAAAAGTTATAAGTGGCCTAAAACTGATTTGGATACACAAACTGATACAGAATACACAAAAGTGGAAGGTATTATATCTGCTTTATTCCGTGTCGTAGATAACATAGGCATATATGAGGCATCTTTTGCAATGACTGGAAACGTACATGTGAAGCGTATAAAGGATTTTCTCAAAAGATTTGAAAGAGCTGATGAAATTATAAACACTGGATCACCAGAGGTGTATACCAAGTACATCATCTGTTGTGTGAGAATGGTACCGTTCTTACCTTTTAAGAATTCAGACTAAAATACAATGTGAAGGCAAACTTTCTGACTTATACAAGATGTGTAAATGTGATGAAGAAATATATTAAGGAACATGCATTACAGTTCAGTCCAGTAAAGCCAAAGAGAACATGAAAGTGCTCCATGTAATCCTGTCCATACCGAAAGGAACAAAAAGGTATTAGGATATGATGATGATGGGGGTACCTAAATGCTGTCAAAAATGGAATAATGCATTAACAATAAATTTAAATTGGAACACTGTTTTCATAGAACACATAGAATACAAGAAACAAAACGTAAATGGTTCCAAATTAGGATAATCCACAGCAACATTGCAACAAATGTATCCCTTAAAAGAATGGGGTTACCGAAGTTGAAAAATGCAGTTTCTGTGAAACAGAAAATGAGACCATTCCCCATTTATTTTGGCAATGTGACATCATTCAAAAGTTTTGGAAAAGCCTAGAAACCAGCATTAATCAAACGTGTAAATGTGCACAAGAGATAAAAATGGATAAGTCAACTGTTTTGCTTGGATTTTCTTCACAAAATCATGAAGCAGATGAGATTTTTTTTACTTCAGTATTCTGCTCGCCCACGTTCTTTATATACCGTTGTAAAATGAGCAAAAATCTGCCTTCTTTTACTCCATATCTAGAGCAACTCCATTATCAATACAAAATAGAGAAAACACTTACCGCATGCCAACATGGATTATGCTAATTTTCTTTCTGGGTTGAAATGCTATGAACCTCTTATCAATGAAAAACATTTGACTCCAGTGGAGAATGTTGCATGTACTATGACCATCTTTGTATCATTCTATACTTTTTCTTTTAGAATTTCACTTTAAGAATGAAGATCAAGTCTATATTAGTATATACTTTCCATGCGTGTGTGTGCAACATGGTAATCTCATCTTCTTCTACCCTATAGTTTCTGCTGTGCATGTTAGGCATAATAGAAAGCCACATTTCTGTAAGAATTGCAGTAGTTTGGCATTAGGTATAACATAGTAACATAATATGGTTTTTTTTTTTTTTTTTTTTCTTCATGTCTCACCTGCTGCTTGTTATTTTCTCTCTCTCTCCATCTTTCTCTCTCTCTGTCTCTCTCTAGCTCTCTCTCTCTCTCTTTCTCACTCTCTCGATGTGTGTGTGTGTTTGTGCGCGCGCACGCATGGTGTTCATATGGTTTGCTTTGGAATTGTTGGTTGTTCTTGTTTCTTTTTATGATGTCTTTCTTTTTCAATCTATGTAATTCAGTGGCAGATGATTGTGTACTTGTTCATATGATTCCTGTATGGACTTAATGGTGTTTTTTTTTTTTTCCCTGTATGTTTTCATGTTTGTGTAATTTAAAATAAAACAGACTGAAACACACACACACACACACACACACACACACACACACACACACACACACACACACACACACACACACACAAAGAAAGATTTTGTGAGCCGGTTCTGACTATGACTGTTGAGAAAACAGTAGCCACATAATGTTGTCTGATATACCCCCCACTTCACCCCCCCCCCCCCACCCCCCCCCCTTCCACCCCCTCCCCCTACCTCCATCAAAAATAGAAATAAGTGTGTTATAGTCTTAGCAAATTGTGACACAATAAGCAGCCATATAAAGCATCATATTTATTTTCTTTTTTTTCCATCAGCAATATGATGATGTTGCATTTTAGTTTCACTCTCTTTCATCACTGGGAATTCAGCATACCTTTTGGTATGAAATTAAAACAGTGAATTCCCAAATTCCAATACTTGGACAATCTCATAGGCAAAACCCTCTGCTAAGATTAGCAATGTTATAATGTGAAGAGAGAATTTGCATCTGCATATGAATAAAGCAGATCCTTATCACAGTGAACTTTCGTAATGTCCACACTCAAACACACACATACACATAAACACACACACACACACACACACACACACACACACACACACACACACACACACACACACACATACACACCAACACCCCCAACACACAATGGTTTACCAAGCTCTAAACTGACTACTGATATCAGCATTGATTGCACCTGTCTTATTGCAGCATCACATTCAGGGTGAAAGAAAAACAATGAAAAGAACAAACAAACGAAAAGCAATCAAAACAAAAAAGCAAGTAAACAAACATCCTACAACAGCAAGTTCCCAGGGGCTTGACTTCTTTCAGTTTTTACATGTTCAAAACAACAGTATTTTACCTAGAGTCTGTGGCTGGTTATTGCAGTTTATTGTATTACACAAATTTAATTTGCAAGTTACCATGGAGAAGCTGTGCTGTCATTATTTCATTTTTTCGCAGTCTTATTAATGTTTTCGTACACACACGCTGTTTGTTCATAATCTTTAGTTTTCATAATTTTGTCACGGAACTTTTTCCCCCCCATCTGACTGTTTGTAGCATCATTTCTTGTTTTATTCTTGTTCTCTGAAGATGTACAAATATAACATATAGAAATATGCATCGTTTTCCTAGTAAAGACTCGTAATTTGAGAAAATTTAAGTGAATGCATCTTTACAAAAATTCATAATTAAGAATACCTATATTTACATTGAATGAATGTCTCTTGCAGCAGATTGAATGTCTTGTACAGGTGGATTTTTCGATCGACCCAAAATTGTTTCGAGGATCAAAGTCACCTTCATCGCAGTTCTGTACACTTTTCTTTCAATGAGGCTGACATTCAGGAGAAAGTGGCCATGCTTCTTGGACATTCTGTAAGTTGGGGATTGCTTGAATGTGAAATCTGTTGGTTTTGTTTGGCTTTTTATGATGCTGAGTCAGAGGTGGTGAATTGTGAGCATTGTGTGTGTTGTGAATGCTAATAGTTTGCAGTTGTTCAGGCATGATGATGTGATCACACTTGTGTGTTTTGATTGATTTCAGCTGACTGTGCTGGTTTTTTGGGGTTTTTTTTTTTTTTTTTTTTCTCTCTTTTTTTCTGTTTTGCTTGAGTTTCTTTGAAAATGTTCTGAACAGTGTGTTTTCATAGCATGTGTTGCTGAGTACAAGGACAGAGTCATTGGTTTGTGCTTTTGTTGTTTTTGTTTTTTCTCTGTGTGTATATGTGTGCTTTGTGTATGTGTGTGTGTGTGTGTGTGTGTGTGTGTGTGTGTGTGTGTGTGTTTATCTTTGATGTTTTTATGTCTCTGTCAGTATAAAAGAAGTTAAATTTACAGAGTAGACTGGTTCTGAACTAGAATGAACATTGGTGACTGTGTATAAAACTTTATACATTTTTTCTCACTCTTCAAACTACATTTCCCCCATTCCTTTAAGTAACTTCAAATACCCTATTTATAATCTTTGTAAGAAACTGTGTTAGTGCAGTATTTTGATATGTTTGTGTGAGCATGTACAGAAGTGCATGAATGTGTGCATGTGAACGAATGTTATGAACATTATGGTTTAATGTTTGAATTCTTCAAATCAAAACCACAGCCTGTTATTTTCAATCTATATGAACTGAATTAGCATTAACTGATATGTCCTAATTGACACCAACATATATTGTGAAAGGGAAGCTCAGAGTACAGCCCTGTTACGGTTTGTTATGAATATTGTGCTTGATGACTACATTCTTTAAAACAAAATCATAGTCTGTTATTTTCAGTTTATATAAGGTTAATTCACCTTCATCACACTTTATCTAATATCTACTAGTTCGTAATCATAGCCTGTTATTTTCAGTTTATATAAGGTTAATTAACCTTCATCACACTTTATCTAATATCAACTAGTTCGTGTTACAGAAATAATTGAATGCTATCTTTATCATCATTATTATCATTGATCAACAATGGGAAATAGGTCCCAATTCTGTGTCCTTTCACGGTGGGCACAGAAGATGAAAATGCAGATTTTATAAAAACGGTATGAAGCAAAAACAGAAAAAGACAGCAAAATAAAAGATACTTAAACAAAGCAAAAAAAAAAAAAAAAGGGGGGGTGGGTGGGTGGGTTAAAATTGATGTGAAATAATCATTGTTCATAGAAGATATGAAAAGTGTTTCCAGTCCCATTGTGTGAAATAAACATTAACAATTCACGATTGTATGTGTTTGGTATGGGTATGCGCGCCAGTTTAATGTCTTTTTCGTTGTTTTGCTGTTGTTGTCAGATGTCTTAAGTAAGTTTTACACAGAAGCTTAAAGAACTACAGTGGCCAGTAATATGAATAGTAAAAGCACACAGAAAATGGCACTAAAATGTGAAATATGGAGCTGAGAAGAGTTTGTGAGAAACACAGAGACCCAAAGGGAAAAGTTCGGGGATCATATGAGCACAGAAGAAGGGAGATCAGACAGTAACATCTGTCTGGACTGGAATGGCATGTCTTAGTTGGACATAAAGTGTAATGTTCATAATAGAGAGGATATAAAGAGACAGAAGAAAGGAAAAGGAGGGGAGGGAAGTAAGGAGGTGGAGGTTGTTGGGAATTTGAATGGGTGTGGGTGAGTGATGGGGCTGTATGCCAGTATGAGTGATGTGATTTTGTAGAGTCTACTGAATGTTGTGATTGTCCCATGTCTTTACCTGGAAGTGGACAAACATGAGTGTTGTGGGTGTGTTGTGTCTTGCCTTGAGGTGGACAGATGTGAGAGCTTGATCTGTGCTGTTTTTCCTTGAAATGTCTTGCCTGGACATGGACAGACATGAATGTTGTGGTTATATTGTGTCTTGCCTGGAAGTAGACAGAAATGAGTGCTATGGCTGTGTTGTGTCTAGCCCAGAAGTGGACAGAGTGGTATGACTGCTTTGTTTTACCAAGAAGTGGACAGAAATGAAAGTTGTGGCTGCGCTGTGCTGTACCATGAAGTGCAGTACATGAGTATGGTAACTGCTTTGTGTCTTGTTTTGAAGTAGACAGACATGTGTGCAGTGGGTTCATTGTGTCTTGCTTAGCAAATACAGACGAGTGAGTGCAGTGGCTCCCTTGTATCTTAATTGTTTATTAGATAATGCATACAATGGGGGGAAAAAAGAACCATATGAAATCCAAGCAACAACACCAAAGCCTGTAAAAATGATTTTTTTTCTCTGTAGAAATTTGGTGGCTTACATTTTTAGTACCTATTCTTTAATGCTGAGAGGAAAGCAAAACTACAATCATCTCATCTGCTTTACATACCACTTTTACTTCCCAAACAAACATAATGTGCTCTGAGAGGCAGAAATTCCGCACAAACATAAAAAATCATGCACAAAAATCTCATTTGTCAGTTATTTCACTGGAAAACTTGGGAACAACTTAAACAAACCAAATCTACATTAGAAATTTTGATTGAAAAGGGCACATGTTAACAGAAAAAAAACGACCTGAACTGTCAAACACGGTTATTGCACAGCATAAACCATCTTTCAAAAGAGATGGTTCTGTCAATATCTGGTGTATCCACCATTGGCAGCTACACACGCTTGAAGATGCCGAGGCATGGACTGCATGAAACGTTGGATCTGCACCAGCTGGATGTTGACCCAGTGATGCTGAAGAACGGCGATCAGTTCACCTCTCGTCTGGGGCCTCAGCTGATCTTGCTCCACTCTCCTGCCGAGCGCGTCCCAAAGGTGCTCAATGCAGTTCATTTCAGGTGACAGGGATGGCCAGGGCATCACCTCCACTCCATTCTGCTGCAGAAACTGACGGCTCATCCGGGCACTGTGAGGTGTAGCATTATCATGCTGGAACACAAATCTGTGTCGTCCACCATGGTGATCTAGGAGTGGAAGCAGGACAGGCTGGAGAACGTGGTTTACGTAACGCTGTGTGATGTTGCCATCGATCACCACAAGCTGGGATCTAAAGTTGGCATTGATGGCACCCCACACCATCACTGAAGGGCCGCCTAACACAAGTGTCATGATACCGTTCTCTCCTCGTCTCCTGTAAATTCTGATTCTCCCATCAGTGCATGCAAAAATGTGACTTGTCAGAGAAGATGACATTCTTCCATGCGTGTCTTCCCAGGAACGCACCATTTGCTGCTCAATGGCTCCAGGTCCTGCCTGTGTCTTTCAGTCAATACAGGGCCAATGTAGGGCCTGTGACACCTGATTCCTGCGTGTGACAGCGTCGTCTGATGGTGCGGCTGCTGATGGGTCCCCCACGCTCCCCCAAAGTTGCTCTAGCGGTGGCAGCAGCAGTCAGGAATCAGTTCCCTAGGTGGGAAAGGCGAATCGCTCGATCTTGTCTCCCAGTTGTCACTCCAGGTGCGCCTAGTCAAGGAGAGTCAGAAACTGACCGGGTGGCTGCCAAGCGCTGTTGTAGGTGGTAGATAGTGGTGTGGTGAGCATTCATGGCTCTTGCCACCTCTCAGACAGATGAACCGGCCCTCAGCATCCCAACAGCGCGCGCGGTTTCGCTGGTTGTTGTCTAGCTGTGGCATTTTCTTGCAGTGTGATAAAATCACTCTGGTTGCGGCATTTTATGGGGTTAAACTGTGTGTTTATCATGTGAAAAGAAAGCAACGCAATATTTCTCTCTGAACTGAGTTGTCGCCCAGTTTGGCTTTTTGCTTCTGGCGCTATTATCTGTTCACTGGCACGTGCTGCATGAGAGACGTCGCTGTGTAAAGGTGGGTCACACTCCCACCAACTGAGGAACGGGTCATAAAAGGAGCAACAAATCAAACTTTTTTTCCATGGAACTTATGTGCGTGATGTGCGGAATTTATGCCTCTCAGTATACTTATGCTGCATCAGACAAGCACAGAAGTATTACAGGCCCATTTGAAAATGCACTTTAAAAAGCTTATGATAAAGACTATAAAAACAGGTTTGGCGGCAGACAGTGACTAATTGATCATCAGCATCAAAACAGTAAGCATATCCTAAATTCCAGTAGTTTCTGACACAGCAGTATGTTTTTTTTTTTCGGAAGTGAAAGTGGTATGTAAAGCAGATAAGATGATTGTAGTTTTGTTTTCCTCTAGGCATTGAAGAATGGGTACTAAAAAAGTAAGCCAGCAAATTTCTACAGAAAAAAAAAATTCCTTTTTACAGGCTTCGGTGTTGTCGCACAGATTTCATATGGTACTTTTTCCCCTATTGTATGCATTATCTGGTAAACAACAGTAGTTTTTTTTGTTACTCTTTTTCTCCCTTTCCCCCTTTCAATCCCCCCCCCCCCCCATCCCCGTCTGTCTGTCTCTGTCTCTCTGTCTCTCTCTCTCTGTATGTAAATGTGCAAAATTCGTATGGGCTTTCAGAGTCAGTGTATTCATGTCCATTGCAGCATACTGATCAAAGAATGCTATGTAAAGACCTGTTGCAAAACCTCAGCAGCAGCCTTTTCATTGAATGTGTGCATGCAAGCCGGAAAATTTCGTGCAATGAGCCACTGGAAGTAAAATGTAAAATAGTGTTAAATTTTTATTAGTTAAACATGTTTAATCATACTGAGAGAAAAGTGAAAGGTTGATGAGGATGTTATTATTTAAGTATTTTTTTCACACAAACATGGAGTGAAGTGAAACAGACATGAGAGGGAGATAAGTGGGCAAAATCAACGAAATTTGTAGAAGTAGTAATAGTGGTGATAGAAGTGTTGTAATAGTAACGTTGACACTGATATTTTGCTAATTGCCTCCTATAATAAACTGGTTTTAATTGTGCATACTCGTGTATAGTAATTTCGAGAAGAGAGAGAGAAAGAGAGAGAGACAGACAGACAGACAGAGAGGAAAAAAAGAAACTGGATGAATAGGGATTATATGTATATGTAGAAAATGATGATCAGTATAAGAGAATTGTGCAAGCACAGCAATAATGGAATGATACTGGTATTTTGTCAATTTCCATTAGTGAAGTAGTAGTTGTAATTGTGCATATTTACATGTCAAAATGTTGTGTTGTTGTTGTTTTGGAATTAAAGGGGCGAATCTCTTCGTGTGTTGGTGATGGTGATGTTATCAATAGATGGCTGTGAGGATCATCCTGTTTGTCTATGATCACATTTGGGCAAGGAGAGGGGTAGGGAGACTGCAGATGAGTGGACTAGGTGATGAGTTTTGTGGACTTTGTAGAAGAATAATATATGGGGTGACATCTATTTTTGTCTTTATTTGCATTTTATTGCAATTTACATCAGAGATATCAATGTCTTAGTTCTTGGAAGATAGAGGGTCTAGTGGTAGTAAGAACATAAGGTCAATGTTCTTCTGATAAGCCTATATTTTCTTTTGTTTAAACATTGCCCTTTTTAGTGAATTTGTATGAATGTCTACATCTACATTTATGTTTCTGTTAAGTGTTGATTATTATTACTATTCTATTTGTTGTTTTTCTCTTGTACATATGATGCATGCATACATGTTACTGCACAAAAAGATACATGTGCACATATCTACTCATGGAGCACATACTGTCTAATACACTCATGCATGCTACACACATGTATGCATGTGCATGTGCACATTCAAAGGAAATTTTACAGATTCAATTTGTTAATTACAACAGAAGTTTTAAAAATCAAACCTATCCATGGCCTAATCACAGGGATGGACTGTAAATATTTTAGCAGAGCTATGGTCCTTTTTTCCACAGAAGCTGGTTGATGCCTGTTCTGAAAACTGGATCCCCAGTATCTCTAAAGAAGTAAGAGAACTCCCTGAAAATCACCAGTCATCAGTCAGACGCATTTCCCCAAGCAGTGAGCTAGAATTAGGCAAGGACCAGCAGTCAGTTCAGCACAACAACATGGATTCCAAGGAGAAAGATGAATTCAGTGATGACAACCATCGATCTCCTTCCGTGGCCCAAAAGTTGTTCCACAGTGAGTTCTACAGCCTGTGTCCAGTGGTGTCCAATCGCAGTTTAGCCTCCAGCGTTGGCAGCGTGTGTCAACAAAGCCAGGAGCACCTTAATTATGAACATCCTACAGGCAGTGATGCCTGTCAAGGCCACCTGCCCCACCCCTCCTGCATTACTGAAGGCATCCATGCTCGAGAATTTGATGAAATCTCCCACCAGATTGCCAACCTGTCGCACATGGTTGATGCGTTAAATCGCAGCCTGAACAGTCTCAACAGTGGTGGATCTTTGGGATCAAAGCAGGATCTTCAGGACAGTGACAGCACGGAAGAGGGGCAGGGAAAGGAAGCCAGTGGAGGGGGTGGAGCCTGGTCATCCAGTAGACAGGTCAGTGACATTTTGTCTTTTGTGGTGGAGCAGTTTGTGGAAGGGAATTGATTAATACTGTGTGAACTGACAGTACAAGAGACAGGGAGTGAAAGGTATGGAGAAATGGTGGGGTGATATTTTGTTTTTACTTGTCTCCATGTGCTTTAAGCTGTCATTGTTTTAAGTTTAAGCTTCCTGACTGAGATTTTTGCGTAAACTAAAAGCATGAGGTTAATGTATTGTGGGGGATAGAAGCAGAGGAATGGTAAGAGACTTTAGATAGTAGCTGATCATGATGCAGCACCATCCATGTTTTTTTCTTTTAATGCAAGCGATGATGGTGTATTGATGAAATTGATTTACTATTGTGATGGCTGAAGATGTTTGTGCAGTGATTGCAGTGATGTGTGTGATCAGGTATGCATTGAGGGCTACCACTGGGTGGAGGATGAATTCTACTTGACCTCATGTGGAGGGGAGGTCATTATTGGCAGTGCTGCTCTTCTTGCGGAAGAAGAAGGAATGGAAGATTATGTTGATGGGGGAGGAGGGGAGGAAAAGCAGCATGTTCGCCATGGTGGACAACGATGACGCCATTGCTGATGATGCTCAGGATGATTTTTACTGCATTCGCATACCTCCTCGCAGAGAGAGCTGGACAACTGGTTCTTACTCCCTCAGACCAGTGTCAGGTAACATCCGACTGAAACCATGTTTACATGTTGATGATTGAGGAGGAGGGGATGATTGTACTGATGCAGTGGTGTGGAGATGAAGAGGGAAGGAAGGAAAAGAGGGGTATTGGAACATGTTGTATACCATCTCTCTCTCTCTCTCTCTCTCTCTCTCTCTCTCTCTCTCTTGCAAAAAGTTTGATGACAGAATCTTCATAGTAATTTTATCACTTTTACAACAGTAAAAGTGTCATTATTGTGTCAGCTAAATCACTGTAAAGAAAATTTGCTATTTTCAGAAGGACTGTTCATTTTGTGTTTTTTGTGGCTTGCCTTTTGGGCTTTTCTGCTGTTCAAAACTACATCAAGATATCCAAATTTACTATTTGTAAGTGGTCTACTTAGACAAGAAGGAAGAGACAGGAATGGTTGGTTGGAAGGCAAGTTGTAGGCAAGACAGGCATGACAGGTTGGCTCATTTCACAAGCAATAAGGCAAAACTGTACTTTTGTGTGTGTTCAGGAGGAAGCGAGTCAGACCACATCCTGAACAACCTTGCCCAGTTTCGCTACAACAGTGATGGTCAGTTGTCAAAACAGCCCACTGCCCCTGGCGAACAAACTAAGTCCAGCCAGTTGGGGGATTTCTGCAGTCTCAGTCAAGCTCTGCATGCTTCGGCTTCCATCCTCACTTCTCCCACTGCCACCGTCAGTCCTGCCAATGGCCAGTTGTTTATGCTCCAGACAGAGGGAGGGGCATGATGGGTGCCCAGGTTGGCGGAGGTGATGGTGGTGGCAGTGTGCTGTCTGATAAGGAGGTAAGATGGATGGAACTAAATAACACATGCATACAAGCACACACCCACGCACAAGTATAAGTACATGCCACCTTGTGGACACACCACACACATACAACACACCACACATCACGCACACACACACACACACACTTACTTACTTACTTACTTACTTAATTCAAATAAAAAAAAACAAAACACCCAAAGCATTTTATAGAAGCGCTTTCGGTTTTAGCAAACCTTCCTCAGCTGACCAAGGAAGTCGGCGTCAAAACTAGTTGACGTAATGTGTGTTTTTTTTTACGTCATTAATCCCCCCACACCCCCCTCATTACTGTATGATAAATAGTGATGCCTGGGTGAAGTCTCAATGTGTGGGATTAGTTGGTTTCACGTGAACAATCTGCCCTGGGAACTCTGCCCTTCGCTGAACCAACTAATCCCACACATACTTACTTACTTACTTGCACGCGCGCGCGCACACACACACACACACACACACACACACACACACACACACACACACACACACACACAGAAATATGAGACAGCAATAAAGAAGGACATGGTCTAGCATTGATGTAAAATATGAGAGCAGTGAAGTAGGCTATGACGTGGTATTGATGTATAATCAATGGCACTGAGAAAGATTTGCATGTGCTGATATTTAATAACATAGCAGTGAAGAAGAGATGTGACTTGGTATTGATGTGTAATGGTACAGCAGTGAAGAAGGATGTGACTTGGTATTGATGTATAATGGTGCAGCAGTGAAGAAGTGTGGCATGGTACTGATGTATAATGGTGCAGCAGTGAAGGAGGATGTGACATGGTATTAATGGTGCAGCAGTGAAGAAGGATGTGACATGGTATTAATGGTGCAGCAATGAAAAAGGATGTCACCTGGTACTGCTGTATAATGGTACAGCAGTGAAGAAGGATGTTACATGGTACTAATGTATAATGGTGCAGCAGTGAAGTGAAGAAGGATGTCACATGATATTGATGTATAATGGTACAGCAGTGAAGAAGGATGTTACATGGTACTGATGTATAATGGTACAGCAGTGAAGAAGGATGTTACATGGTACTGGTATGCAGTGAAGAAGGATGTATGGTGTATAATGGTACAGCAAGAAGAGGGATGCTGCATGGTATTGATGTATAATGGTGCAGCAATGAAGAGGGATGTTACATGGTACTGATGTATAAATGGTACAGCAGTGAAGAAGGATGTTACATGGTACTGATGTATAATGGTACAGCAATGAAGAGGGATGCTGCATGGTATTGATGTATAATGGTGCAGCAGTGAAGAAGGATGTTACATGGTACTGATGGATAATGGTGCAGCAGTGAAGAAGGATGTGACATGGTATTGGTGTACAATGGTGCAGCAGTGAAGAAGGATGTGACATGGTATTGGTGTACAATGGTGCAGCAGTGAAGAAAGATGTGAGATGGTATTGGTGTACATGGTGCAGCAGTGAAGAAGGATGTGACATGGTATTGGTGTACAATGGTGTAGCAGTGAAGAAGGATGTGACATGGTATTGGTGTACAATGGTGCAGCAGTGAAGAAGGATGTGAGATGGTATTAATGGTGCAGCAGTTAAGAAGGATGAAGAAGGATGTAACATGGTATTGGTGTATAATGGTGCAGCAGTGAAGAAGGATGTGACATGGTATTGGTGTACAATGGTGCAGCAGTGAAGAAGGATGTGACATGGTATGGGTGTACAATGGTGCAGCAGTGAAGAAGGATGTGACATGGTATTGGTGTACAATGGTGCAGCAGTGAAGAAGGATGTGACATGGTATTGGTGTACAATAATGGTGCAGCAGTGAAGAAGGATGTGACATGGTATTGGTGTACAATGGTGCAGCAGTGAAGAAGGATGTGACATGGTATTGGTGTACAATGGTGCAGCAGTGAAGAAGGATGTGACATGGTATTGGTGTACAATGGTGCAGCAGTGAAGAAGGATGTGAGATGGTATTGGTGTACAATGGTGCAGCAGTGAAGAAGGATGTGACATGGTATTGGTGTACAATGGTGTAGCAGCAGTGAAGAAGGATGTGACATGGTATGGTGTGACATGGTATTGGTGTACAATGGTGCAGCAGTGAAGAAGGATGTGAGATGGTATTAATGGTGCAGCAGCAGTTAAGAAGGATGTAACATGGTATTGGTGTATAATGGTGCAGCAGTTAAGAAGGATGTAACATGGTACTATATTAAATGGTACAGCAGTGAAGAAGGATGTGACATGGTATTGATGTATAATGGTGCAGCAGTTAAGAAGGATGTAAACATGGTACTATATTAAATGGTACAGCAGTGAAGAAGGATGTGACATGGTACTATGTTAAAAATGGTACAGCAATGAAGAAGGATGTGACATGATATTGATGTATAATGGTGCAGCAGTGAAGAAGGATGTGACATGGTACTAGTAGAAAGAAACTCGTGGAGAGCGTGGCAGCAGAGAGTCCTCAGAAGAGAAGCCCCCTTCAAGCGAGTGTTTCGGCCCTTATCTCCTGACACTCTAGGGGGGTTGGGCCACACCCGGTTCATGACTCCGGATGTCCCTCTGCTGCCCCTTTTTTTTCCCTCATCTTGGGATGAGCCCTGACTGGGATTCGAACCCATGCCCTTCTGGACATGCTCATTTCCACTTAATGACTTGCGCACTAACCACTGAGCCACAGGACACACCTGATATTTGTAGGAAAGTTAAGCCTTATGAAGTTCACTTTTGTTCCTCCTTGACCAGATCCAACTTGAACACCTCTCTGCCGCTTTCTGCCATTGCTTTCAGGGCTTTGGTTTTTTTCCCCTCCCTGCAACTGAGAGCTGTTTCATGAGGCTGTATGCAGATGTTCCCACACAAGCCCCCTAGCTCCAATTTCTGCAGTGAGGACTTTGACCTGATAGCCTTCTCTCCTCAGGCTGTTTGCCAGATCAGCATATACTTTTCAGTCTTGTAGATCTTAGCTGCCTCTCCATTCTGTTCTCATATGGCACCGTGAGCTCGATCATGATCAGCTGCTTGGTTGACTGAGAGTGTAATACTATGTCTGGTCTCATGCCACTCTTGCTGATAATCTCTGGGTGACTCTTCCATTCTGGGAGGTCTGCTGTGCACTCCCAGTCATCTGCCCCGTCCAGCAGACTCTGCCTGCATGTTCCGAGTGGCACTGTTGTTCTTGGCCATGATTCGCTGCCTCCTGCTGTGAAGAATATTGCAGGTGCTTTTGGAGTCCTGATTTTCCCTTTTGTGGTGTTGGTACTAGCCCAGACTACTTGTACAATCTCTTTGAGCGCTTGGTTGTGCCTCCATGTGTACCTTCCTTGAGCCAGGGCTACTTTACATGAGCTTAGGACATGCTCCACTGTTTGTTTTTCATGGCAAAGGGGGGCATGAAGGATCGTCTGTTTTTTTTCCCCACTTCACCAGGTTTGCATTTGAAGGCAGAAGGTCATATGCAGATCTGAGAATGAAGCTGATCCTGAGAGGGGCCATGTGCCAAATGTCATTCCAAGTGAGACTTCTTTGGAGTGCATTCTCCCACGTTGTCCATTGCCTTTGCTGGCTCTGCTGGACTGCTTTTTTGGAGTCTTTGTTGGTCTTCTTCTTTTCTCATCTCCTGAATCATCATGTCTCTTTTGGCTTTTCCTTTGGCCTTTGACCACCATTCAGTTTTGGTCACCCCCAGTCCTTGTCTGTTGGTCTGTGTGTGTCCTGTTATTTCTCTGATCTTGAGACTTTCTTTTGCAGAATCCATCGCCTCTTGAACTTTCCATTTTCTGCCTGTCTTCAGCTGGGGCTTGATTGCTTCAACCACCTTGTCTCCTGAGTCCTCCAGCATGCTTTGAAGTCTGATCTTCCCTGCTTTATATTCCTCCAGGATGGATTTCAGTGGTAGTTTCAGCTTTGCTTGGCGACAATATAGCGCTATGTCAGTCAGACAGGGTGGGACACCAAGCCATTTCCTTGTGAACTTGTTGATTTTGGATTCTATTGCCTCCACTATGCTGGTGCAGATGTCGTATATCATCAGAGGCCATAGGAGCTTTGGTATCAGCATGAACTGCAGACACCAGACCTGGGAGCCCCACACTGGTCAATGGTTTCCAAGCCTTCTTCCGACATCTGTTTGGTTTCTTTTGCTCTTTGTGTGTCTTTCAGCGTATCATCATACCATCTTCCAAGGCTCTTGACTGGCTCTTCTGTTACTGTTGGAATGGTCTGGTTTGGGCAACACTGAAGACCACAGATTCGGCCACTTTTCCTTTCCTCGGTGAGAGACTCCGTGATTTCTTTGGCTTGAACTTCATTCTGGATGAGGCAACTATGTCGTCCAGCCTCTCCAGCACGTGACGTGTCTCGTCTTCTCTGGATGAAATCACTGTAGTGTCATCCATGAAGGCCTGAGAGGGGGCATCTTGTATCCATCGCCAAGGTCTGTTTGTCTTGCGTTGCTTGTTGCCGCTTTCAAGATGACTTCCATTGCCAACACGAACAGTATTGGGGAAATTGCACAGCCCATTGCAATGCCAACTTCCAAGTTGATCCCATCTGTTGTGTACTCCTTGGTAGAGAACCGCATTGAGAAGCCATTGAAGTACTTCTTGAGCATGTCGCAGATGTTCTTTGGCACATGGTACATCTTAAGAGCCAACTGTATCATCTCATGGGGTACAGATCCATATGCGTTTGCCAGGTCGAGCCACACTACGTCCAGGTCTTTCTTTTCTGTTTTTTTCTTCTTTGGATTGCGTCCCAGATCATTGTGGCGTGTTCTACACAGCCAGCCACGCCTGGAATGCCACCTTTCTGGACTGACACATCCAAGTACTTATTTTCCATGAGGTACTTGGTCAGCCTTGCTGCCATGACAGAGAAGAAGATTTTCCCTTCGACGTACAGTAGTGATACTGGCCTGAACTGGCTGATGTCACTTGAGTTTTGCTCTTTGGGGATGTACACACCATCTGCCATCATCCACTGGCCGCTGATCTTCTGATTTCTCCAGGCTGATCGCAGCAGCCTGTGGAGCCACTCCAGCACCTTGGGACATTTCTTGTACAGTTGGTAAGGTATTCCGTTTGGCCCTGGTGATGATTTGGCTCTGGCTTTGTTGACCACCTTCTTGATTTCCGTCAACGTTGGAGGCTTGTCATTGAACTGTTCCTCAGGGTTGGTTGGCCACACCAGACCTTGAATGTCGAGTGGTGCTTTGCTCTGTGAGTCAGAGTATGTTTTTTCTCAGATGCTGCTCAAGAACTCCTTTGTCCACACTTAGGGTCCCAGATTTTGGCTGCTCGAACAGAGTTCTGGCAAACTGGAAGGGGTCTCTGAAGAAACGCTCTTGTGTCTTTTCTTTTTTTGCTTTTCCTCTTCCTCGCAGATTCCGCTTTGCTGAGGGCGCTGTGTTTTGCTTTCAGGTCTTCCCAGAGTTTTTCCAAGCCTTGTTTTTCAGCTGGCAGAGCAGTCTTCATTTGCTTCTTGAGGTTTTTCTTTTGGACCCTGATCTTGTCCATCTCTTCTTGGTGTCTGGATTTCTTTGGAGGTGTTTTCTCTTTGGGTAGTTTTGCTCCATAGGCGTCTCTACATGTGGCATACACAATGTCCCCATATGTGGCTAGTTTGTGTTCCAGGGTGCTTTTCCCTATCAGTGCATCGAGTCTTTGGACGATTTTTGCATCCAGTTTCTCCCAATCTTCAGTCTCGTTTGCTCGTGGCAGGTTGAGTTTCAGGCGCCTGGCATCGAGGGCCTGTGCAAATTCCTCATCCGAACCAACAGCGTGGATGTCCTTGGCACTGTGGTTTAAATCCTGGCCTTGGTCTTCCGACGTCTTATCTGCTGATGCAGTGCGCTGCTGCTCATTCAGATGAGTCTTCACACATCCCATCTTTGTTCTGTGGATCTTCATGCCACGGGGGGGTAGCGAAACGCTTTCCACAGACACATGGATATTCCATTTGGTCCATGTTCGTAGTCCGTTTGGGATTTGCAGTCGTGATTGGTTTAGCACGGCTGGATTCATCATTCTCTCCCCTTTCGGTGAATCCTGGGAGCATCTTTTCCTTTTGATTTTAGTAGCCACATGTTGAAGGCAAAGTGGGGAGCCAGCCCACAAAGCCCTTGTTCTGGTCTTTCCCAGTGTCCTCCGGTCTTTCCCGGACGTCCTCCGGCCTATTCCCGGAAGTCAATGGTTTACCCCATGCATCAGTAGAAAGAAACTCGTGGAGAGCGTGGCAGCAGAGAGTCCTCAGAAGAGAAGCCCCCTTCAAGCGAGTGTTTCGGCCCTTATCTCCTGACACTCTAGGGGGGTTGGGCCACACCTGGTTCATGACTCCGGATGTCCCTCTGCGTGCCCTTTTTTTTTTCCTCATCTTGGGATGAGCCATGACTGGGATTCGAACCCATGCCCTTCTGGACATGCTCATTTCCACTTAATGACTCGCGCAGTAACCACTGAGCCACAGGAACACCTGATATTTGTAGGAAGAGTTAAGCCTTATGAAGTTCACTTTTGTTCCTCCTTGACCAGATCCAACTTGAACACCTCTCTGCCGCTTCATGCCATTGCTTTCAGGGCTTTGGTTTTTTCCCTCCCTGCAACTGATGTCATGAGCTGTTTCATGAGGCTGTATGCAGATGTTCCCAAAACCCCTAGCTCCAATTTCTGCAGTGAGGACTTTGACCTGATAGCCTTCTCTCCTCAGGCTGTTTGCCAGATCAGCATACTTTTCAGTCTTTTCGGTAGTAGCAGAAGGATGTGACATGATATTGATGTATAATGGTGCAGCAGTGAAGAAGGATGTGACATGGTACTATGTTAAATGGTATAGCAGTGAAGAAGGATGTGACATGGTATTGATGTATAATGGTACAGCAGTGAAGAAGGATGTGACATGGTATTGATGTATAATGGTACAGCAGTGAAGAAGGATGTGACATGGTATTGATGTATAATGGTACAGCAGTGAAGAAGGGTGTGACATGGTATCGATGTATAACGGTACAGCAGTGAAGAAGGATGTGACATGGTATCGATGTATAACGGTGCAGCAGTGAAGAAGGATGTGACATGGTATTGGTGTACAATGGTGCAGCAGTGAAAAAGGATGTGACATGGTATTGGTGTACAATGGTGCAGCAGTGAAGAAGGATGTGACATGGTATTGATGTATAATGGTGCAGCAGTGAAGGACATTACATGTTATTGATGTTAAATGATACAGCAGTGAAAGATGTGATATGGCACCAAAGTATAATGGGTGCAGCAGTTAAGAAGGATGTGAATGGTATTAATGGTGCAGCAGTGAAGAAGGATGTGACATGGTATTGATATATAATGGTACAGCAGTGAAGAAGGATATGACATGGTATTGGTGTGTACAATGGTGCAGCAGTGAAGAAGGATGTGACATGGTATTGATGTATAATTGTGCAGCAGTGAAGGACATTACATGTTATTGATGTTAAATGATACAGCAGTGAAGGAGGATGTGATATGGCACTGAAGTATAATGGTGCAGCAGTGAAGAAGGATGTGACATAGTACTGACATGTAATGGGACAGCAGTGAAGAAGGATATGTGACATGGTACTGACATGTAATGGTGCAGCAGTGAAGAAACACGTTATTGATGTTTTATGATACAGCAGTGAGGAGGATGTGACATGGTATTGATGATGACATAGCAGTGAAGAAGGATGTGACATGGTATTGCTGTACTAAAAAATGTTTGTGAATAAGGATGACTGTGACCAATGTGTGGTGTCAATGCATATCAGGCAAGTTTCTGGTGTCCATGTTGCAGCACCACCGTGCCAACATGCTGGACTCCATGCTGCCCTCTGGGGGAGAGAGTAATGACAGCCTCTCCAGTGACATTGGTCTGGATCACATGATGTGTCAGCGTCTGATAGGCAGGAAAGGTGTGTGTGTGTGTGTGAATGTATGTGTGAAATAATGCTGCTCATTCTGGTTCATCCATCACCGACTCACACTTTTGCAGTCTCAGTGCCAGCTGTCTGCATAAAGTAACATTATCAGATCGTGAGGTCACTCACAAGAGCAGACAGTGCACTGCTGCAGTCATTTTGGGTATTTTCAGTGGCAGGGCTTGACCTATTGTGCCCTCATACTGAGACTGCAATACAGGGCAGTGCTATACAGTTTTTTTTAATATATCTAGGTGTGAAGTACACATGAGAAGTGGGGGTTTCTTCCTTCTCTCTCTCTGTTCCTCCCCCTCCCCTTTTCTCCCCACTCCTTGGCAAAAGTAACATTTCATCAGTAAAACTAAACATGCATGGACACAAAAAGGGAGGGTGGTACTATACTATGATGTTGAGGTGCTTTTCCCAGAGAGAGCAACCAGAATGTCACAGAAAGACATCTGTTGTGACTTTAAAAATGTGAGGTTACCCAATGCAAGAAAAATTGATGTAACTACAATCCTGGTCTTCTTGTTTGTGTTCATAGCATACCCAACATACCTGTGAGGAGTTGGCTGAATGAAAAAAATCCCACTGTGATGTGATGGGGTTTAAATCCCTACCTGTTGTCTATGGAGTTAACGAATGCACTACAATGACATTTGTGTGTTTCAATTTTCTTTATTTAGTATGTGTAAGAGTCTTTACTTTGTAAATTTAGTATTGTTGTGAGGGCCTTAATGTCAAACAGGAGTACTTGAACAAAATTTAATTACTATGTAATTACTAGTTTGGCATCTAAAGAAATACATTCCTTACATGAAAAAAATATTATTTTTGTTTTAAAAGCCAAAATGTGCTCAGCTCTTGCAAAATCTTTGTGCACACATTTAATGTATTTAGTGTGATGCTTTGGAATTTTCAACAAAAAGAAAGGATTTTGTTCCTTATTTTGTTTGTTGTGTGTTTTTGGATTTACCATTTTACTTGTCAGTACTAATGTTAAAAAAAAAAAAAAGATTTTTCTTACTAAAAGCGATTTAATGGTATATTTACCTGTCCTAACAAAAGCCTTTTTTACCCCCACATGTAAAACATCAAAAAGAAAGAAAAATTGCGGAGAATGGGGAGCTCACTGTACTCAGCCCTACAGGATCACATGAGTGGCCTCCCTCGAGTGACAGGTAATCAGTTCACTTCACTCCAAAATAACTTGATTTTCTCCCTTTTTTCCCAAATGTAGGGAGAAGGGAGGGTATCCTAGCTATTTTGACGGGTATGTATGTTTTAAAAAAAAAAAAAAAAAAAAAAAAACCCACCTACTTTTAGTAGGAAAAAACCTTTCATCATACTTACCAGTCCGAACAAATGCCAGAATATCAAAACGGATGGTGGGATCTCACCTGGGAGCCAGAAGTTCAAGCTCAAGCACACAAGGCTGCTCTTGAATTCATCCCAGAGCTCAGTGCCAGAACCAAAATGAATTTAGAGAAGATCCCAAGAGGTTTAAGGATTGTCCCCGCTCTCCCTTATGCAGTGAAAACCAAAATGAAAATGAGTCAACACAGTGGTCTTCCAGTTTGTACAGGTATAGAAGCAATACAACAATTCCCAGATTGATGTGATAATTCATGTCTACTTGCACAGGGTCATTTCATAATGGATGTGAAATGCAAACGCCTAAGAAATTACTAATGGCTGTGAAGATAGCTATAAAAAACTGAGCGCGCCATGTAAAAGTCCGCCAACACTTGCATGGAGAGCGAATGGAGGCCACATGACACAGGTTCCATGCTGGTCAAATGAAGAAACTGGGGGAGAAGAAATGCTGGTCTTCTTGGGTTGTGCCAGGGAGCCTTTGCAACGCACGCAGAGAAGAAGCAAGGTGTAAAAGCTCTCTGAAAATTTTCAACCAGGAAGGCGTGGTCTCTTCAAGAGAAGTAAAAGCCAAATCAAAAGGGTACTTGTGCTGATCCATGTTCAAGTGCTTGAACTTGGAGAGAGATGTGTCCAAGATGAGGAAAAGCAGAGAACTGATTTGTTTTGGTGTGAAGTGAGTAATGTGTCGTTCAAGGCAGACCACTTATGTATTCCTGAAGGTTGAGTAAGAGTGAGCTTCCTGCTTTTCACATGATTTTTTAGTGGGGAGATTCCTGATGTCCACAAAGTGGGAAGCAGACACATGTATAATGCATAAATAGGAGTACAGCTGATTGACCCAGATTGTGCTGAAAGGAAACAAATTCACAGATAGAGCCTATGGGAAAATTTGACGTCACAGCCAGGAATACCAGGGCTAATCCAGGCCAGTGTTGGAAAGGCATTTCACTCACTATGTCAGTGGTAATTTTCCTACTGGCATATGCCAGTGACTAAATGGGCAGGCAATGAAATCCACCTTAGATCTTTCAGAGAATGTGATGTACCAACTTGGGTTGTTTTCTTTTTCTCACTAGCCTGTTGACAGCACATTTAGGGTGGGTGACATATCCCTTCAGGCACACTGCTGAACAAACACAAAGAACTTACGGGAGAGCTCAGAGATCTGCCAAGATTGATGGGGTCCTGGATCCACTCTTCAGTCCTGATCTACATCTTGAATCCGTAGGATAGATCTTCAATAACATTTTGTGGGTTGATCTTCAGACTACGTTCCATTTTCCTACTACTTTTGTAGAATGAGTTCAGTTTCTTTTGTGTAATGTTGCTAACAGACAGACAAACCAGCCATCAGAGGCAGGTGGAAATGTAATCTTGGAGGAGTTAATGATAGACATCAGTCATCCCCCAGCTGCAGGTTGATGTAAATCTGACCTCGTGATGATCCGTAATTTACATTGTTTGTTTGTTTTATGCTTGCTGTTGTTGGAAAAAGCATTAGAAGACTAAAAGACATGCTCATTATGACCTGTCGTCTTAGTAAATTTTATGCATTACAAGTAAGAAGAAGGATTTTAAACCCAGTATGCTGTCCAAATGAATCTTATGAACTGTGGGTAGAAAAAGTTTATTAAGTGTGCTATCTGGGCAAACTTTATATATGGCAGGTCAGAAAGAATGTACCCAGTAATTCACCTATCTTAACTTATATACATAGCTGATAAAAGTGAATCTAATTTGTCATTGGTATATGGTATATGCATTGCAGGTGGAAAAGAGGTGATACGTTTCTCAGCCTCCAGACAGCGGCCCGCACTTGACCTCTCCCACTTCTTCCAACATTTCAGCAAAATGGAGCAAGATGCAGTGGCTGCTTTTGACTTCCTTGAGGACATTTCGACATCAGAGTCCACAGAGCATCTGGACATGGCAAGTAACAGTGCCACAAGGAGGTGCCGCAGTGCCAGCCAGCCACTCAGTCGCGAAGTGGTCTTGCGACAGACACAGACCAAGCCGCTGCAACTGGAGGGGCCCTGCTCTACCAGGAACCCCAGACCTTTGTCTGAGACTGATTTTAGAAAATTTTGTCTCCCTGCAAATCAGAGATGGCAGGATCAGAGATACCCTTCGTATTACAGTTATACCCCTCCACCACTTAGTGATGAGGCCAGAAGGCAAAGTGCAGACATGATCCGTGAAAGTGAAGGAGCTGTTCCTGTATCTCTTCGTCGACAGAAAGTTAGACGACGCAGGAAGAGGTCTGAGGTCAAAGACAAAAGTCACAGCAAGGACTCAGATTCAGTAGAGGCAGGGACAGGGGGAGCTGGGAGGGAGGCCACCACATGTAAAGTGGTACGAGGGTCAAGGGGACGAAGAGGGGGGGAAAGGCTGCGTAAAGAGTGGCATGATATCAAGGCGGGGGACTCAGTGGCCAACACCCTGTCCCTCAGCGACTCCTGCTGTGACAGTTCCTCCTCACCATCTCCCCCAAGTCTCAGCTACACTGACCTGTCCAAGTTTTGAAGGCTGCTTATTACATGTAACTATGGATCCTGTCAGTTCAGATTCTGTTCTCTTGAGTTGCAAGTTGAGCAGAGAGCTTTCATTTTGAAGGCTGCCTGTTATGTTTCATCTTTGAATTTGCTCCTCATATCACAGAGGTATCAGTCACATTGAAGGCCATTCCTGCTGTGAACTGAGATGGCTGTGTACTGGGGTGGCTGCTGGGTTTTTAGCATGACTGCGCTGAGGCTGCTGGGGACGGTAGTCCAGGAGATGCATGTTGTGGTATCTAGGCCATGAATATGGGGGGTTTGTTGAAACTTCATGCCATCCATCTGTGCCACCCACCCACCCACTAGTCAGTGACTACACACTGAAAGCTCAAACCAATGCCACCTCTGTTTGATCAAGAGATTTCTAGCTTTTGGCCTAAACAGGGACTGCCCTCAGTGTTGTCCCCTATGCTTGGGTCTTGAAGATAAACCAGGATTGAAAAAAATTGTTTGATTTCGATATAGTTGTCTCTCTGAGCAGTCTTGGACTGTGACTGCGGTGTGTACACAGGTATGTCACTGACTTTCTCTTAGACCTCGGCTCTCCTGCCCTACCATGTTGAGAAGGTTGTTTCATTTTTGCCTGAACAACAGTCTGCAGTAGGGAAACAGGTTTTTGCCTGTATTTTGGGCCACTAGATATCCAAGTGTTTTGACTGATCAGTTTTGATTGGTCTTACTTCCATGTCCTCTTCAGTAGATTGTTGGTTTTGTTAAAGTTGTGTGGTTTGTTATTTCAAGTAGTGTATGTTTCGTATATAAGTTGGTAACTAAGTTGTACAAGGCATCTGTCCTCTCACTTAGAGATTCTAATTCAATTCTTTCAGCTGCAGAGAAATCACTATACTGTCGCATGTTGCTAGGATGTGTGTGAAAATATGCAGTATGCTTCAGAAAAAAAATTCCTTTGGGGGTCTGGTATATGGATGTTGCCTGAGAAAATGGAGGAAATTCAGGCAGTAAGAATATTGAAATTTTGTAGCACAGAGCCTATACTGCATCAGTCTGAATAACAAACATATGGACATCAGCATGCACATGTATGTGTGTATAAGCAACTTAATCCATGAACATCTATGCTGGTGGTTTATCTCTTTGCATACATTTGCATGTTGCATTTTTGTGTCGGAGAGGCCAGCTTGAGGCCTATACTCTTCCCCTGGTTCTCTGTCCATATGATGCTCATCCTGCAAATCCTGTCTGAAAAGTAAAGAAAAGGAATGAGTTGAGAGCATAGGAAAAAAAGGAGAGTGACAGGTACAGAAACACAAGTACAAGGGATGGCAAGTCATTGAAAATATTGTGCAGGTACCTTATTGCTTTGGAGCATGTGTGATAGTTGTCAGTACTTTCAACTTTTGCAACCATAACAGTGTTGATGAATTTATCTGCTAGCATGTAGGAAGAATAACTGACTGTAGAAGGATGGACATTTGACCTTGTAAGTAGGTTACCAAATTTGGTGAGGTTTATTCATGTAGCCATTGTGAAGGTGTAAAAAAACAACACATTGTAGAACTGGTTTCACACCTGTGATGAACGATGTCAGTGAGAAGAAAAAAAATGCAGAGTAACACAGAACCTGGGATGCCTGGATGTCTGGTCAATGATCTCACAAACTGATCCTGACATGTCAACAGCCACCAGAGGGGGGACAGGTCAGAATCACGATCATTATTATTCTTTGAGTGTGGCTGGAACACAGGCTTTGCATCAGTGTGGCATTTAAACTGTGGTAAGCATTAAGGGAATTCTTTTTTTTTTTATTGTTTTGTAAAGATGAACATGTTTTAATTTTATTGAATCTAGTTTCTTTTGTACATAGAAATTACAGTGTGTGCTATGATTTCATTGTGATATTTGCTTTAGTCATATTATTAAGATCATCAATGCAGTTCATTATTTTCAGTCGAAATCTACATGTATTTTCACTCACTGAAGTCATTTGAGAACAAAAGCTCCTCACAGTGTGACAAGACTGGAGCGACTGTGAAGTAGCACAAGATTGGTGTATGTGTATTTGTTGTCAGTGGATATTGGCCATTTAGATTTCACAAAGAACAGGTTTCCATGTGTCATTTTCTACAACTAACTGGAACATTATCTTCATTTCCTAAGAATTTTGAATATCCAGATTTGTAGCTGATGATAGTTTTTTTTGTTTGTTTTTTTTTGTATTGCTTTTGTTTATATTTATTTTAGATGAATAAGCAGCTTTAAGAGTTTAGTATAAGAATTGTAGACTCTTCTTTAGTTGATTATATCATTTCACATTGTGTGAGATCAGTTACCATTGAAATGCATCATCAGGTACTATCTTGCATGAAATAGGCATGAGAACAAGTGAGGTCATTGGTTGAACTTTGGCCTGTTTCCCTGACATTACTATGTGTATAAAAGAAAGGCATGGTGAGAACTTTTGCAGGAAGGGTGCTACCTGCGTATCCTCTCTCTACTCATGAGTTCTTTGTAGTAGGAACAACGAAATGGAGATAGTTTGAGGCTTTTTTTTCTTTTCCATTCAGTATTTTGACATCTTGATGCTCAGTTCTTTCTCTTGGCTGTGAATGCAACATGTGCTACCTCCTGCCTGGAACAAGGACTTTGAATTGCCTTCATGTTTCATGATTACAATGACTATGGCTTTCTTTCAGAGGGGCAGGGATGATGTCATTACTATTAGTTTCTGGTTCTGATTTAATCAATTTATGTCGGTCTATCTTTAACTGCAGCAATACTAAAGGCAGCAGTCTCTGAAACAAATAATGAACAGAAAAATGATATTGAGCTTTTTCCATATACCATATCCATTACTTTCCATTTGTCTTTAAACCAGTTTCATACTCACAGATTGGAAAAAGAATCCCCAGATGAATGCATTATATTTATTTCTCTAAAATCCACACCTATTTGAGGTCATCTTGTTTTGTGCATGGTGCATGTGGCCATGCTGTCAGTCATGTCCAAATGCCATTGCCTCTAAAAGGACTTATTAACTATGTGTGCATGAGAGACTGACTCTCACATTCACTTGGATGGAGATTGGCATTCATATTCATTTCACTCACATGGCGCTGGTTTTCATATTGATGTGAAATTGGCACTTTTACATTCATTTGGGTGGAGACTGATGCTCACATTCATTGGGTGATTTCCCACTCACTTTTATTTGGGTGAGATGTTAACACTTCCATTTATTTGGGTGAGTTACTGATATCCACATTCATCTGAGCGTTGGACTGGTGCCAGTTCATTTAAGTGAGAGAAACTAGAACTTTCAGTCATTTGATGTGAGAGATTGGCTCTGGCATCCATTTTGGGTGAAAGATTGGTAATCACATTCAGTAGGGTGAGATAAGGGCAACATGTTCATTTGAGTTGGAGATTGGCTTTTACATTTATTTAGGTAACAGATTCACAGTCACATGTGGGTGATGTTTGTATTTATATCATTTGATTTCCTTACACTTACTTTTTCAAAATCAGAATTTTACATTAAACAGTATCAGACATTTCATAGTGGTGGTGTTTTTGAGTAATATGCTCTAATGTTCTGTAGAATTGGATTGATTAGCATCAAGAGTTTATTATTCTTACTCAATTGAAGGTGACTGATCTTTGAATTCTTTAATTTAGGAAATGTACTTTGTCAGAGATGGGGAGTTTAGGAAATGTACTTTGGCAGAGATGGGGAAGATGACTGTGGGGAAAAGGAGTTTTCATTTTTGTTTGTTTGATACACTGGGTTTTTTTTCTTTCATTCACACATCTTGGCAGATCTTTGGATAATTTGATTACGCTAAATTTGCTCATAAACTGTTGTTGAGGGAAAAAGGAACACTCATGATTTATGGCCAAAAGACAACCTGGGGATAGGGCATGACAAGTGTGTACCAAAGAATCTTTCATGGTATTTCATGATTTATAATAGTATTTCTATCCTCTGTGATGTAAGGAATATGTAGATTGTATAGGCGCTAAAATGGGAGCAATGTAAAAGCATCATTTTAAGAGGGTAGTGATCCATTTCTGTGGTTGCTGCAGAATTTAAATGCAGCATGCTCAGGTTTGTGTGTTATTTCAAAACAGAAATTGTGTGTGTTTTTTTTTTCTTTTCCCCTGGGATCTGTGACCTGCATGCCCTGCTAGATCAAGTGAGAGAGAGACAGAGAGAGAATGTGTGTGAAGGGTTTGTAGGCAGGTCTGTTTGCAGGCATGTCTGTAGGAAAGACATAGATGATAAAGGGCGTAGTTCAGTTTCATTGAAGACATGTTGCTCAACACAAAAGTTTTAAATACATTTTATTTTCAGTGTACTTTTTTTTCAGCTTCAGTGGTCAGGTGTGCACACTGACAAATAAGCAATTGCAGTTGTAGCACTTCCTGTCATGATAATGTGCTTTAGGCTGTAAACTTACTTGCTAAACATGTGTTTTTTGTGTGTGAGCCTCAGGAATTGTACTGAGTAGCAGGTATAGACTGAAGAGCAAACTTTTATTTATGATTTTTTGTGTTGTAAAGAAAGTTCATGTGTGTTCATCATATTTTGAAGCAACAATTCAGGGAAATCACAGTGACAAGTGAACACAGATTAAATTTTTCTGTTCCATAAGGAAGTCT
Source organism: Conus betulinus (assembly GCA_016801955.1). NCBI lineage: Eukaryota > Metazoa > Mollusca > Gastropoda > Neogastropoda > Conidae > Conus > Conus betulinus. The sequence goes on along the minus strand of JADBJO010000090.1, from coordinate 900,631 downwards.
GGCTTTGTATAGGTAATTTTGGTTTTGAATAGGAAGATTTGGAAGGAAGCCTGGCTTCAGGTAGGAATTTCTAGCTTTGAAAGAAAACAGGCTCTGGATCAGAAAGGTTGTTTGTATGAGACTATTTTATACATGTGCATGTGCTCATTCTTGACATGATACATATGAAAGAGTTCTACATATATGTTCATTATTTTTTTTTCCCTGTTTGAATGAATTTTCATTCTGTATTCAAATTTTAATTGTCATCTAAGATCAATTGCAAAATTGAATTGATTTCTTTTAACAGTTTTAGTGATCAGCTTTATTTTTTTTCATTTTTTTGAAATTGTCTGACTGTTTTGTGATGTGACTTTTTTTTTTTTTTTTTTTTTTTTTAACATGAGATCGACAGCCCTGAAAAGGGTCTGTGTGGTCAGCTGGGCTACAGCGATCAGAACCTGCACCTGAAATGAAGAATAGGCCGTCATGAAAAAAATTATTTAAAACTAGTATGATCTTCTTGGTTATGACTAGACACTACATACCAGCTGTTCTACAAGAGAGCGGATGTTTGAGATTGGCACATGTCTTGAACCTATGGGAAACTTAAATGATTTGCTTGTACACAAAGAACTGCCTAGTTTTAACAAAGAGAAAAATTTGATTGCTGCTTATCAAAGACAGGGGGAAAGTTTTGTCATCATTCTTTCTTACCAGAAAACAAATTTGAGTCATGGTAATTGTTCGATGTCTGATAAGTATAGATTTATCTTGAGTTTAATTAAATTTGACTCTGAAAAGTTTTTCGAAGGTATAATAAAATCTAAATCCTAGGTGATACAATGCATTACTGTATAGATTAGTGTCACCATTGTGACAATAAGCATATGCTGGAAACTGAAGTTTGTATTTTAGTTACATCAGAGGTGCAGCAAGCTGGTTTGTTGATTCTGCAGATAAATGGCAGCTGAGAGAAGGCCATAGATCTGTGTTAGGAAGAACAGTAGAATTAAATGGCTAGTGAATGTGAACAAAGAAAGACACAGACAAAATTTTGTGTACTTAAATATAATTAAGCTTTCACAGATGAAAAGTTTCATCACTGAAGATGAGGCAGTGCATCCATTATAACAGACAGCTCTGTTGATCTGGATTACATAGTAACATCACCTGAAATATAAGTGATACCACAATCTTTTGCTTTTACAGTAGAAAGAAACGTGGAGAGCGTGGCAGCAGCGAGTCCTCAGAAGAGAAGCCCCCTCAAGCAAGTGTTTTGGCCCTTATCTCCTGACATTCTAGGGGGGGTAGGGCCACACCCGGTTCATGACTCCGGATGTCCCTCTGCTGCCCTTTTTTTCCCATCTTGGGACGAGCCATGGCTGGGATTCGAACCCATGCCCCTCTGGACATGCTCATTTTCCACTTAATGACTCGCACACTAACCACTGAGCCACTGGGACACCTGATATTTGTAGGAAAGTTAAGCCTTATGAAGTTCACTTTTGTTCCTCCTTGACCAGATACAGCTTGAACACCTCTCTGCTGCTTCTGCCATTGCTTTCAGGGCTCTGGTTTTTTCCCTCCCTGCAACTGAGAGCTGTTTCATGAGGCTGTATGCAGACGTTCCTACAAACCCCTAGCTCCAATTTCTGCAGTGAGGACTTTGACCTGGTAGCCTTCTCTCCTCAGGCTGTTTGCCAGATCGGCATACTTTTCAGTCTTTAAGATTTGAGCTGCCTCCATTCTGTTCTCATATGGCACGGTGAGCTCAATCATGATCAGCTGCTTGGTTGACTGAGAGTGGACTATTATGTCTGGTCTCATGCCACTCTTGCTGATGGTCTCTGGGTGACTCTTCCATTCTGGGAGGTCTGCAGTGCACTCCCAGTCGTCTGCCCCATCCAGCAGACTCAGCCTGCATGTTCCAAGTGGCACTGTTGTTCTTGGCCATGATTCGCTGCCTTCTGCTGTGAAAAATGTTGCGGGTGCTTTTGGAGTCCTGATTTTCCCGTTGTGGTGTTGGTACTAGCCCAGATTACTTGTACAATCTCTTTGAGCACTTGGTTGTGCCTCCATGTGTACCTTCCTTGAACCAGGGCTACTTTACATGAGTTTAGGACATGCTCCACTGTTTGTTTTTCATGGCAGAGGAGGCATGAAGGATCATCTGTTTTTTTCCCCACTTCACCAGGTTTGCATTTGAGGGCAGAAGGTCATATACAGATCTGAAAATGAAGCTGATCCTGAGAGGGGCCATGTGCCAAATGTCATTCCAAGTGAGACTTCTTTGGAGTGCATCTCCCACGTTGTCCATTGGCCTTGCTGGACTGCTTTTTGGAGTCTTTTTGGTCTTCTTCTTTTCTCATCTCCTGAATCATCATGTCTCTTTTGGCTTTTTTCTTTGGCCTTTGACCACCACAGTTTTGGTCACCCCCAGTCCTTGTCTGTTGGTCTGTGTGTGTCCTGTTATTTCTCTGATCTTGAGACTTTCTTTTGCAGAATCCATCACCCTCTTGAACTTTCCATTTTCTGCCTGTCTTCAGCTGGGGCTTGATTGCTTCTACCACCTTGTCTTCCGAGTCCTCCAGCATGCTTTGAAGTCTGATCTTCCCTGCTTTGTATTCCTCCAGGATGGATTTCAGTGGTAGTTTCAGTTTTGCTTGGCGACAGTACAGTGCTATGTCAGTCAGACAGGGTGGGACACCAAGACATTTCCTTGTGAACTTTGTTGATTTATTGCCTCCACTATGCTGGTGCAGATGTCGTATATCATCAGAGGCCATAGGAGCTTTGGTATCAGCATGAACTGCAGACACCAGACCTTGTATTTGCCAGGGAGCCCACACTGGTCAATGGTTTCCAAGCCTTCTTCCGACATCTGTTTGGTTTCTTTTGCTCTTTGTGTGTCTTTCAGCGTATCATCATACCATCTTTCAAGGCTCTTGACTGGCTGTTCTGTAACTGTTGGAATGGCCTGGTTGGCAATACTGAAGACCACAGATTTGGCCACTTTTCCTTTCCTCAGTGAGAGACTCTGTGATTTCTTTGGCTTGAACTTCATTCTGGATGAGGCAACTACGTCATCCAGCCTCTCCAGCACATGACGTGTCTCGTCTTCTCTGGATGAAATCACTGTAGTGTCATCCATGAAGGCCTTGAGAGGGGGGCATCTTGTATCCATCGCCAAGGTCTGTTTGTCTTTTGTTGGTTTGTTGCTGCTTTCAAGATGACTTCCATTGCCAACACGAACAGTATTGGGGAAATTGCACAGCCCATTGCAATGCCCACTTCCACGTTGATCCAATCTGTTGTGTACTCCTTGGTAGAGAACCGCATTGAGAAGCCATTGAAGTACTTCCTGAGCATGTCGCGGATGTTCTTTGGCACATGGTACATCTCAAGAGCCAACTGTATCATCTTATGGGGTACAGATCCGTATGCGTTTGCCAGATCAAGCCACACTACGTCCAGGTCTTTCTTTTCTGTTTTTGCTCTTTGGATTGCGTCCCAGATCATTGTGGCATGTTCTACACAGCCAGCCACGTCTGGGATGCCACCTTTCTGGACTGACACATCCAAGTACATGTTTCCATGAGGTACTTGGTCAGCCTTCCGTTGGAGGCTTGTCATTGAACTGTTTCTCGGGGCTGGTTGTCACACCAGACCTTGAGTGTCGAGTGGTGCTTTGCTCTGTGAGTCAGAGTATGTTTTCCTCAGATGCTGCTCAAGAACTCCTTTGTCCACACTTAGGGTCCCAGATTTAAGCTGCTCAAACAGAGTTCTGGCAAACTGGAAGGGGTCTCTGAAAAGCGCTCTTGTGTCTTCTTCTTTTTGCTCTTCCTCTTCCTCACAGATTCCGCTTTGGTGAGGGCGCTGTGTTTTGCTTTCAGGTCTTCCCAGAGTTTTTCCAAGCCTTGTTTTTCAGCTGGCAGTGCGGTCTTCATTTGCTTCTTGAGGTTTTTCTTTTGGACCCTGATCTTGTCCATCTCTTCTTGGCGTCTGGATTTCTTTGGAGGTGTTTTCTTTGGGTAGTTTTGCTCCACAGGCGTCTCTACATGTGGCATACACGATGTCCCCATATGTGGCTAGTTTGTGTTCCAGGGTGCTTTTCCCTATCAGTGCATTGAGTCTTTGGACGATTTTTGCATCCAGTTTCTCCCAATCTTCAGTCTCGTTTGCTTGTGGCAGGTTGAGTTTCAGGCGCCTGGTATCGAGGGCCTGTGCAAATTCCTCATCCGAACCAACAGCGTGGATGTCCTTGGCACTGTGGTTTAAATCCTGGCTTTGGTCTTCTTCCGACATCTTATCTGCTGATGCAGTGCACTGCTGTTCATTCAGATGAGTCTTCACACATCCCATCTTTGTTCTGTGGATCTTCATGCCACGGGTGGTAGCGAAAAACGCTTTCCACAGACACATGGATATTCCATTTGGTCCATGTTCATAGTCCGTTTGGGATTTGCAGTCGTGATTGGTTGAGCACCGATGGAGTCATCATTCTCTCCCCCTTTCGGTGAATCCTGGGAGCATCTTTTTCCTTTTTTCTAGTAGCCACATGTCGAAGGCAAAGTGGGGAGCCAGCCCACAGAGCCCTTGGTTCTGGTCTTTCCCAGTGTCCTCTGGTCTTTCCCGGATGTCCTCCGGCCTATTCCCGGAAGTCAATGGTTTACCCATGCATCGGTAGAAAGAAACTTGTAGAGAGCGTGGCAGCAGAGAGGTCCTCAGAAGAGAAGCCCCCTTGAAGCAAGTGTTTTGGCCCTTATCTCCTGACACTCTAGGGGGGTTGGGCCACACCTGGGTTCATGACTCCGGATGTCCCTCTGCTGCCCTTTTTTTCCCCATCTTGGGACGAGCCATGGCTGGGATTTGAACCCATGCCTCTCTGGACATGCTCAGTGAAGTATGGTTACTTTATATGATGAATTTACATGTTTGATTGTGGATTATGTTGTTACCCAGTCATACGTGTGTTGTGCAGGAGACGGGAAAGGGTGTATAGTTGTGTAACATGAGAAGTGCATTCACATGTTCCTGTTGTAAAGCCTTCATTGCAATAGAAAGCAATAATATTGTCAAACTGCAATTTGGAGAGTGTTGAACAGGTGTCATCAATAGTTCACATTTGTCTTTGCAACTTATCATGTCGGTTATCATCTGTAGTTCACATGTATCTTTGCAGTTGATTGTGCCAATTATTATCTGTAGTTACATGCGTCACTGCAGTTCATAGCATCAATTATCATCTGTCGTTCACATATGTCATTGTAGTTGATAGTGTCAATTATCTGTAGTTCACCTGTAATTGCAGTTGATAACATCATTATCATCTGTTGTGCACATGTCTTTGCAGTTGATTGTTTCAGTTGTCTGTTGTGTGCATGTATATTGCAGTTGATTGTGCCAGTTGTCTGTTGCGCATGCATCTTTTCAGTTGATTGTGTCACCTATCATCTGTTGTGCATGTATGCATCTTTGCAGTGGACTGACAATTATCATCATCATCAACATCTCTATGGTGAACGTTTGTGTGTGTTCTTGCAAAATGAAAATAAATGAGGCTATGTAATACAGTGTTATCTGGATTGAATAACACCTTATAATTGTACTGAGATGAAAATTTGTGTCCATTTATTCTTCCACACGAGAACCCATGTTGATTTGAAATCAGTGTGAATAAAAGAAGTGTAAACACATTTTATTTGTTATGATTTTATACCAACAAATAAAATGCTCTTGAACATCATGTATGATAGGAAAATGTTCAGTATCAAAACATCCTGTAGCCTTGTAAGTTTTTGGACTTTTCGACTTTCAGCAGTTTAAACATATTGTCTGGATCTATGCAATTGTGAATCTGATACATTCTGTTTCACACAACCCTTCACAAACAAATGAAAACTGCAGCTGATCTTGCATGTATGCAGTCTTGCCATCCGGTACAGGAATTTTGCAATGAGGACATTTTTTTTTTCACATTCTTCAGTAGTTTCTTTTCTATATAGTATCAGGTTGTGGTAATCTTGTGTCTTTTTTCCTTGCCCCAAGAACTGCAATGGAAGTGAATAATGTAGACATTGTCGGTGAATGTGTTTACCAATAAGTATTCTCTTTTAAACAAAAAAATAACTTTGCTTTGAATTGCATGGTATTGAACTCAAAATCAAAACTTGATGGTTTGGTTTGTTTTGATAATTTGTCATTGTTGTCATTTTCTTTCTGTCCATCTGTTTTCAACATAACTTATGTGTTGAGTGATAATTTAGGTCGACAAATGGAAAATATTCACCACCTGAGGACCAATTTCACTTACCTCTTTAAGGTTTTTAAAAATTCTTTTCCTTTTTTTTTGTGAGGCATTTTCTTCATTTCCAATGCCAAATTCTTACACTCTAGTGTTCAATGCAATATGTTTGACATTAAATCACTCTCTCTTTCCTGTATATCGTACAAGATTACTCAGGATGTTTTGATTGAGTTGTGTTGTGGAGAAAAGTTGAAAGGGATGATTCTATGATTGTATTTTGCTTTGAAAACATTTCTATTGTGGTTGTTTCTGCAACAGTGTTGTCAGCATGTGTGAAGGCACAGCGATATCACCTCACCCTCTCTCCATCATTGCTACTTTTGTTAGCAGTCCATGGAGAAATTGAAAAGAGTGTTTGTTTGCATGAAGAAATGACATTTGGTGCCGAAGACATTAGTGGCAGTATACAACACTGTGTCATAGTTGTGTGTGTGTCTTTTTTGGTGCTGTATACATTATACGATAACTAAAATTGATATAGTTATTGCTGGAACATCAGCTAAAGAGGTATGCTGTTTACATCCCAGCTAAAGGTAGATGCCATGGATTATCAAGGATGAGGTATGAAAGTTAAAGAGAATGTCGAGTGCTAATCCATGGATCTTTTTCATTGCCAGCCTCATCTGACCAGGCAGCAAATGTTGCATCATAATCTGGATCCATCTTGTTTTCTCTACTTTTTTTTTGCCCTCGTAAAAGAGACACTAGATAATTTTTTTTTATAACATCCCTGACAAATGAGTCACGAGGCAGTGAGAGAGAAATCTGTCGGGTGGTCACCCAGAAACATGGCTACTCAGTTTACTCAGTGACTGCTTTCAAAGTCAGTTTAGAAGAGGCAAGTTATGAGGGAAGGGAGAGGAAAATTGTAGTTCATTAACCTCTTCACTGCACTGTTGACAAACGACGTCATAAAAAGTGTCATCTGCAATGCTCGGTTGAGGAGCGCTGTTTGTCATGATTCAACTCTTTCTGTTTCGTCCAGCATGGACTTAGCAAAATATGATAGCAGTGAAAGGGGTTAAGGTAGATCTGAAGGTAGTACATATGCTGTATTTGCGGATTTGTGTACATCTTTTTTTTTAAGCAGTTGGCACCCTCCCACAAAACACTGGATTTCATATTCAGACATGGATTTTTCCACCATGAGTCAGATGGTTTTAATAGCATGATAGAGAAATGGTAAAAGAAATCATGAAGAATTGGAACATGTAGTGATATGTTAAAAAAAAAATCATGAAGAATTGGAAACATATTTATGATCTTGTCATTTCTTGGTGAAAGATTGTAATAAACTGGTATTATTGTCATCTCCTGGTGAAAGAGTTTGAATAGTTACATAGAAGATAGCTATGTAAACTAGCAAAATACAGATTTTTTACTTGTATGAAATGACTGTGTAGGCTGGAAATTAGATGATTATGTGTACAATGATATGGTTGATGTATTGGTTGATATAATGTTCATATCCGTAAGGAACCCTTGTAGAAGAGATGTTTGGTAAATCCATGTAGACTGAAGACAATGTCTGTGTACCTGTGTTTCCCACAACTATATTCAGTGCCCAAGATCATGCTTTCCTCATGATGAAGACTGAAATGATCCTTGTAAACATTACTGTGTGTGTACATGTGTAGTCTCTTTTCTCATGATGAAAGCTAAAATAAATCTTGTAAACATCACTCAATATGTGTGTGTGTGTGAGAGAGAGAGAGAGAGAGAGAGCTAACTAAATATATTTTAAAAAGAAAGATTAGTAGTTCCGCAAAACAATACAGACAAACAGATTACAGGACAAAACACGATGCATTTTGACCTCTTGGGTCTTCTTCTTTGACCACTTATTTTTCTTCTTCAGGCAAAACCAAACAACATTTAGGACAATGTAAACAAAGAGCGAGCAACCATTAACCTCCTCCTATTTGGTGCAAAATGGGTGTTGAATGAAAATGAGTCTGTTGGGAAAGGAGACCATGGGAGTTAAAATCATAATGGTGACAGTGATAATGATAACAATAGCATTGATAGTGATGATGATGAAAATATTTAAATAGTAAAAGGAGGAATACTGTTACTTTTGGTGATAATATATGACAATGATAATTGTTGTCTTTATAGTGGCAAAATACAGAGGGGAGAAAGGAGAGAGGTTTGAAGGTAGTAGAACAGCAGGGTTTATTTATTTATTTATTTTTTTTTTATTATTGTTTAATGGTATGATATATAATAGTGATCATGGTAGATTGATAATGCTGTTTAGAAGCAAGAAATAGAAATGATCAATGAGTAAAAAGCAAACAAAACTAACGGGTGGCGATCATAATGATAGTACTTATATGTAGTGATGTGTTGGTACGGATATTAATGGTTGGAAGGAAACGGAAGTGATCAATGAATGAAAGGCTATCATTCCTATTGGAACACTTAAGAACAAACAATAAAAAAAAGGGAGGAGGGGGGAGGGGTCTCATATACCTATTCCAACACACACACACATATGCACAGGGAAAAAGGAAGGGAAACTCATGCAGACAGTATTATTTGAAAAGTAAAAAGTCCTGTTGGATAATGATCATGTCATAAGTGAAATAAAGTTAGTATTAATATGATAATACCGGTTGGGAAGATGTGTAAATGATCAATGGAAAAAAGGGTTGCCATGTCTATTAAAAAAAAAGATTTTTTTTAAACACACACACACACCACAAGGGGGAAACTGATGGAAACAGTATATCTCTGGAAAAGCAAACAGTACTGTTGGATGATGATCATAATGATATAAATTGTGTTAAGTGAAATGATGTTGGTATTAATATGATAATACCGGTGGGGGAAGAAATGGAATTGATCAATGGGAAAAGGGTTAGCACTGAAAAAAATAGGAGAGAAGGTGGGGGAGGGGCTCATACTGCCTTCATCTCCACCTGCATACAGGGAAGAGGTGGGAGGGAAGGGAAAATCATGTACAGGAGATAGTATATGAAATTGAAAGAAAAATCAGATGGAGAAGAGGGAAGGGACTGGTATCTGAGTAAAAAATAGATACAGTGAATAGAGACGAGGTAGTGTGGGGGGGAAAAAAGAAGACGGCTGTAGGTTGCATGTGGGGTAAACAGTGAGGGGTATGGTACTGTGAGTGTATGTTGGTGGAGGATATAGTGGGTTGGTGTTGCGGTGGTGGATAGGAGTATGCTAGTTTTGGATGTTGATGTCATGTGGGTGGAGGGAAGAAGGGGGAGGGATTTTACAATTAAAAGGGGGAGCTCAGATTCCTTCACCTACACGCACACATATGTGCAGGGAAAAAACAAACAAACTATGCTGTTCTACTGCCCTCCAACCTCTCTCCTTTCTCCCCTTCTATGTTTAGGCGCTGTTAATAGTACAACTAATATTGTCATATTATCACCAAAAGTAACAGTATTTCTCTTCTTATTATTTAACTATTTTCATCATCATCACTATCATTGCTATTGTTAACATTGTTATTATTATTGTCATACACTATTTTAACTCGCATGGTCCCCTTCCCAACAGCCTCACCCATTTTGTGCCGAATAAGAGAAGATACGTGGTTGCTCGTTCTTCGTTTTCATTGTCTTAAATGTTTGTTTTTACCTTAAGAAGAAATAAGTGGTCGAAATGCATCATGTTTTGTCCTGTCATCTGTATTGTCTTGTGGAACTAATAACCTTTCTTTTTAAATTCAGTCACCTCACTGTCAAACTAACATAGTTATCATGACTGAGTGTGTATGGGAGGTCTGGAAAGAGTACTTAAGAGCGGGGGGGCAAAGCTTGCAAAAGGAGGGGACACATCACTCACGCACTGCAAAAGAACTGCCATGTCACTCACATCCTTGTGCATATATGTATGTATGTGCTTGCATATGTGACCTGCATGCATGTTCAAGGCATTGATTTGGCAGAAACGCCCTAATTTTGACACAGCTTGGATACGGGGGAACATAATATAAATAACTGTTCAATGTTGATAATATTTCTCAAAAAGCTACTGACTGAGATTAAACTTTGACAGAGAATTAGAAGACTGAAAACTACTCCATAGCATCATCTTTTTTATTATCATCCTCATAAATCCACAAAGGAAAAGGTGTGGCATGGTGTTCGATTGTGCGGCCTCTCATGCTGTGGTTTCGTGGTTACCTAGATTTCCATTTCCCTCCTTAACTGTGTGATTGATGTCTTCAGTGTCAGCACACTGCATGGGGTCTGGTTAGGTGGATGCATTGGCAGCCTCCCAACGTAAAAGAGATGCTCACTCAGCCTGGCGTTTTCACAAGAAAACAGACAATTCTTTTCTGTTATGGGATTTTTAAGTGATACCGAGCAGGGTAAAATTTGTTAGCTGGAGTTTTGATCCTGTGCTTTGTCGGTCAAGGGAAGTCTATGAACTCAGTCTGTACAGGACAGAACCCGGTTTGTAGTTAAGTAGCTGAGAGTCCAGATTGGGGAGTCCTCTAGCTTTCAGTAAATGTGTGAGATCTCAGATAGCAAAGATTATACTAGCATAAATGAATCTGCCATAATTCTCACTCTCCACTTCAGTTCATCCCTCAGATTGTGAAACATGAGTAGGCTTTATTAAGTGGTATGAGACAGTAAAACTGGTTTGAAGGGAGATCACTTTTCAATTTAGTCACAAACTGAGCTGAAGTAATTAGGTACTGATATACACTTAGCCCAAGTGCATATATTTAACATACTACCATTCATTAGGACAATCAACAGTATTCATAAATCACCTTAAAAGGTTTCACAGGTATAGGCATACAGTTATCCTATCAGAAGATAGCATTCAGTGATCCATCTTAACAGATAGTATTTGAGTACTGGCAAAAAGTTATACTGTTGAAATATAATATACATCAATAAGAAATACTGTTCAAATGTGATATTAATCAATCATTTGAACAGATTTTACCAAGTAGTGGCATAAAGATATATGCTGTTACAATAGAATACTCATTCAGCATCTTAACAGATTTTACCAAACACTGCAATAAGGTTATACTGTTAAAAACATATATGGCACAAATACAAGCAATACATAGTCTAAAGACTTAGAAACTTTGGTTTCAACTCACTCTACTGGGTTGATTAGTGAAGAGGATCTCAGAGTATGAATTCCCCTTTCTGGCAAACACCAGCCAAGCAGACAAACAGGATTTACTTCTGCAGGGGAGTGTTGACATACACTTAGCCCAAGTGCATGTGTGTGTTGTTGTTGGGCGGTGGCGGAGGGGGGGGTGTCTTTTTCCTCTTAGTGTTGTTCCTTTTTTCATACATTGCAGGTTTACGATCAAGGCTTTGTGGACCTGAAACTTGATCTGGTTGGATATAACTTTGAAGGTTGCATCAAGCAAATTCAGCAATTAAGATTGCTGACTCATGCAATACTTTTCAAACATCGTTTCCACACTTTCATGAAAACATATCCTGAATTCTTTTCACAACGTATTTGTTACAGTTTACAATACAATTATTCTTAGACCCAGACTTTCCATCACCGGTGACGCGAACTTTTTTTCATAACTGGACAGACTTTCATTGCAGGTGACCCATGCACACACTGTGACTCAACAGTCTCAAATTAACAACAGACGACCTACACTGCCAGCGCCCATTCCACCCAAGCTTCTTTCAACAAAGACACTCAGTTTTGTACAATCATGGTTTGCTGTAACAAAAAATAAACACATGACGTTCATTTACGGTGTACCAGAGATTTCTTGTATATTCCTTTCACTGTGAGTAAGTTTGGTTCCTGTGGAGCGCCAGGCTGTTTACAGACGCAGGTGGTCTGATGGCACCAGGGAAGCGACCCAATAAGATCGCTGGTTGAGCTTCTCCCAGCTATGGGGTGATGAAAGGAGGGAACCCCATTGTTTGGAACTAACAGACGACAGACCGGGAGGTCTAGGGGAAAATTACTTTTGGAGAGAACAGGGAAAGTTTAGGGAGATATCACCGTGGTATCAGCCTCAATTGATAAAGAAGACCAGAAATTGTGGGAGGGGCTTAATATTTAGGGATGTTGTTCATCTGGGGGTTATAAGAAATCAGTTCTGATGATTACTTATTTCAAACTTGCTGAAACCTAGGATAACACAATTTTGAGAAGATGTATGTTTAGTTAGAGGGAACATATATATGTTATGAAGTTTATAGCCAATTGCTGCTGTTTGATATGTAAGGCCCTTATAAATATTCATGAGGTGTAACGATCTGATGGGATGGACATCTCAAGGTTTGACGCCAAAGGAAGTGTCGGTTTTAAGGCTTGGGTATTTAGTGAGTTAGTCGGTCAGGCCCCAAATCTGGAAGAGAGAGGACTACATTTTATTTCCTGTGAGGTGTTGTGACAGTATTCACATGGCTCCAGAACTGTAAGTGTGTGCATTTTTCATTCTGTATTCTAGTAGTACATCTAAGTACCAGAACTGTAAGTGTGTGCATTTTTCACTTCTGTATTCTAGTGGTACATCTAAGTACTTTGTATTTTGCTGTGTATGTGTTAGACATTTGACCATGCTGCATTGTTATTATGAGATGAGAGTTGATTGTTCCATGCTTTGTACTCTTGACCTTCAGGGATTTCTGCTGGTTTTTATTGAGCACTGCCCTTTTTGTTTTGACCTTTCTTTTAGCTTCTGTTTTCTTTTTGTTGGGTATTGTCACCTGCCCCTTTTATGTACAAAAAAAAACTGTAGACCAAATTAAAAGAAAGAAAATCTTCATAGGGCCTGACTCATTGTCAGGAGTCTTTTTGGTTGAGCCTACTCCAACTTTCTCCCGAACCCGATCTCCCCTTGTGCGTTTCTTTACAGTAGGAACAAGGGGAGGGTACATGTGTACATCCATTTTTATAATAATTTTTTTGACAGCATTTAACATGTTTTATTTGAAATATGTGTCTGTGCTACACGCTTGTGTGTGTGTGTGTGTGTGTGTGTGTGTGTGTGTGTGTGTGTTGTTGTTGTTTGTTGTTGTTGTTGATGATGTTGTTGTGACGGAGTGTTATGTCATTCACTGCATTATTCAGGACAGATCTGAGTGTCTCCGGATACCTTACACCTGGCACTGCCGGTGTTACGGAGAATATTGTCTCCGTAGAAATTTGACTCCCCGGTTCTCCGGAGAAAAATTAACCGTTCAGTTTTCTACAGGTTTTGGAGTCAATATTCTACGGAGAATATTGACTCCTGTAGAATATTGACTCCCATGGTTACGGAGGATATTGACTCCCGTAGATAAATGACTCCTGTGTCAATTTTAGTTGCTACTATATGTTTGATTTATAAGTATATATACGTATCTTGATATTTATTCATCCATCCCAATATTCTTCTTATAAAACACACTGGTTCATAAATTTGTAGATTGTTTCAGTCGATGAATTTCAAAAATTATCTATCATTATTATCAGTAGTAGTAGTAGTAGTAGTAGTAGGTAGTAGTAGTATGTCATTATAACTGTCTGTTAGTGTGAATGCACATATGTTGACGAGCGTGCGCGTTGGGTTAGCACACGGCGCTTTGGGCGCTTTGCGCCTGTCAACATCATCATCATCACTTTTGTTGATGGTGGTGGATTTTTTATTTGTTTGTTTGTTTGTTTTTTTGCTGACGCTGCTGCTTTTTCTACAACTATCACTGTTTAATGCAGATTGTTATTATGATATTAAGTAGAAACGAATAGATAATGACTACTGTTGCGGTTTCTGGTCAAAGTCCTGTCATTGCGGCAAGTTGCAAGGAGCACAGCTTCGGTTGTCGGCCAAACGACATCCGTTTATCCGACATCTGTGAAGTTACGATAAAAGCGCATAAAGACTGGAATATGTCGCAGGACCTTTAAAAGACGCCGACACGGCCAAGGCATTAGCTGAGTCAGTCTATGCTCAAGCCAAAAAGTTCAGCAACCGAGCTCTGAAAACAAGGAATCAAAGAATTTTTATGTAGTAATTAATAAGATTTTTCAGACTTTTTTTTTTTTTTTTTTTTACATGAAATGATAGTGCATTAAATGTTACAAGAGTGTGCTTTTGAGGAAAAGTTATCAGACTTAGCAGTAAACTTTCATTATTGGAACCTTGCAAGTGTTTTGAAAAATATGCCTGTCTGAAATAAACTAGCAAAACTATCTGGCTCCAGTAGCATGCAGGATGGGTACAGTCATGTTGGTTGATCTCCGCATCAACAGTCTCCCGTATAATTATTTGACAGTTTCGCAGCGTGCAGGATGATGCAGGTTGATAGATCTCCACTATAAAATATGCTTGAAAGGATCATGGGTCGATGATAGACTATGGTCTGAACTTCTGTCCAATTTTTGAGAACCATATCAGCATCCCCACTTACACACGTGACATACAAGCATACATACCCTAAATACAAAAGAACAAACATGCCAAAACATTTTCATGTGAAGTTTAAAAAGTAAAAATCAATCAAACCTGACAAACCCTTCAGAAACTGTGCATTTACAAACTCAGTAATAAAGTAAGTTTATACATAGATCTATCGACATGGAGACCTAAATTGCTGTGCAGATCTACTAACGCGCGGGTCTACCAAACAATCCAGTCAGTGTGCTACGCAAATGCAACGAGGGGTTCATTCGGGCAATACTCAAGCAGTATAAACTGAACAGTTCGAATGATGAATTATTGGCAGAATAAATTTCCGACAATGTTCTCTCGGGGTTCAGTTTGAGATTGGTCTCTGGACGACATGGATGCTGACAAGACAGATGCACTGAAGAAGTACATCGGAGAAAAGATCATACCAGACAGAATTAAAAAGAGTTCTGACACAACAAAAAGAAATTTTTCGAAGAGACAGCAAGAAGTTCTTTCTTTCTGAGCGCAATGATCTGTTTTACAAGAATCGACAAGGCGACAGTCTACGAGTTCTTTTTCTACAGAAGACAGGGACGACGCGCTACTCAGTGTCCACACCCATCAACACGGCGGCCACCTGGGTGTGAACAAGACATAAGTACAATGATCATCCATTTCTATTTTATCGGCGTGTTGATGTCTTTGCTATCTATTCCCTCCTACCTGCCACCCCCCCCCCCCCCCCCCCCCCCCTTTTTTTTTTTTTCCCCAATAGTACTTTACACGTAGACCCTGCATAATAATACTACTCTGCTAAACAACGCAGCCCTTACCAAAGGCAAAAAAGTATTGTTTGTTTCTGGTAACATGGCTGAAAAAAAATAGAGTAGGTCGGGTTTTTTTTTTTTTTTTAGATTTTTTTTCAGCACAGAAACTACCTACAAAATCTTACTTCAGCTAGAAGAAAACGGTTTGTCTCAAGAAGGAGACAGACCACTCAAACTGTGTTTGCAATCCTGGCTTACACTTACAGCTAAAATAAAAGTATGTCACTGCCAACGTCAATTTACTGTAGTTTCCAAAAGCATGGTACTTAGGTCTTCCACAAAATCGACTTTCGATATAAGCTTGACTGCTTTGTGTGTGTGTGTGTGTGTGTGTTAGGAGAATAAAAGAAAAAGTCTTGAGTCGGCAGGTAAAATTAGGTAGGGTCTCGACAGATCCCCATCTCGGTAGATCCCCAACTCGGTAGATCCCCGTCTCGATAGATCCCCCACTACATGTGGACGAATTTCTGTCTCGATAGATCCCCGTCTCGGTAGATCCCCATCTCGGTAGATCCCCGTCTCGATAGATCCCCCACTACATGTGGACGAATTTCCGTCTCGATAGATCCCCGTCTCGGTAGATCCCCATCTTGGTAGATCCCCGTCTCGATAGATCCCCCACTACATGTGGACGACTTTCCGTCTCGATAGATTTCCGTCTCGATAGATCCCCATCTCGATAGATCCCTGTCTCGGTAGATCCAAAAACAGTAACGGGGATCCATCGAGACAGGAATCAATCGAGACGGGGATCCATCGAGATGGGGATCTATCGAGACGGGGATCTGTCGAGACGGGGATCCATCGAGGCGGGGATCTATCGAGACGGGGATCCATCGAGACGGGGATCTATCGAGTGCCCCCCTCCCCTCTGAACAGGGTTTTCATGGACTCTGCTGTAAAGTGTTTATGTCTAACATCGTTCAAGTCCAACAATCTAAAAGAATATGTTTCACTGTGAGTGGAACATGACATGGAATACACCACGGAACTTCTTCACCTTTTGAAAGGTAAGAGTGGGTATAAAAGGAGCGGCCTGTGTGCAACCTGCACAAAACTGTCTCTTCCTTGCGGCCACCTGTAGCAGACGGTAAAAACTTTTAGATTCGGACGGATCTGGAAAAGTTTGTTGTCCATCTGAGTGTTCCATTTCTCTTGCTTGCGTTAGCTTACATGTGTTGTAAAGTTAAACTGTTGAAAAACCACAAAGTCTATAAACAGCAAAACTGGCACAGATTTCAAACACCATAATTCTGAGAAGTTTCGAGCCACACCATCTTCGTTTGCTACTTACAAAACAACGTCACGAAAGTAAAGTGAAGTAAATCATTGTGTCATGCTAACAAGACAGAAGGCCCAGACAGTTCACCAACTGCGTGCGGCACTTGTTCTTCGCACGCAGTCTTGTGACTCGTTTGTCCACGTTTCTCTGGGCGGTTCGCTAACATTATTTAAGATTTATTTAGATTTCCACCTGCAGTCGTCTCACTTTGCAACTAGATCACTGGTAAACAGTATTTAAAACTTACACATACACTGATTCAGCGTCCTTGGGGAGAAAAAAAAGAACAATGTTGTCTTTTTTTTTTCAATACAGACACCTGGAAAATCTAAGGAGAGTTGACTGACAGCACGTGTCCGAAACTTGTAATGCTTATGCCTCTTTATCGCCTTGCTGTACAACACATCAGTGTCAACAGACACGTAGTTGTCTACATACTGCCTGATCTTTTTTTAACCGAAGCGGTTGTGACCATTGGTTAACAACGTAATGATCTAGACTCTTCCAGTGAACTGGAAAATTCTTTTGTTCTTAATTACAAATCCAAGCAACTGGTAAACTATCTGGTAAGAGACCCCCCCTCCCCCCACTCCCACCCCTCCACCCGCACAGGGAGAGAGAGAGAGGGGGGGGGGGGGGGAGTTTCTTAGATAAAAATAAAACACGAGTGACATTATATTACAGGGCAAAGGTGTATCAAGCGGTATCCGATTCAAGCATGTCGGAAGTTATTATTTAAGTTACTTAAAAATCGTCTGGAATCGTAAGTAGCAACAAAAAAGCTGTCATGCCTTTTGTCAAACACACACACACACACACACACACACACACACACACACACACACACACACACACGGGCGTGCACATGGGGGGTAAATAATACAACCATTGAGGATCAGGAATACAACCACTGGCGACATGAGTTATCATTGGGAAAAGGATAAAACGGGAAATACTACATGTAATAAAGGACACACATTAACGAGGTTAAGGGATACTACCACTAGTGATAGGGAATACAATCAACAGAATCATGGGTGACAACCAAATGAAATAAGGAATGCAACCACTGGGGATAAGGGGTACACCACTGAGGATGTGGGATACAACCACTTGGATAAGGGATATACCCACTGGAGATTAGGGATACAACCACCGGATAAGGGACACAACTACTGGGGCTAAGGGATACAACCACTGTGAATAAGAGATACAACCAATGGACAAGGGATACATCCATTGGGATAAGGGATAAATCCATTAGGGATAAGGGATACGACAAATGGATAAAGGATACAACCAATAGATAAGGAATACAGCCACTGGGGATAAGGGATACATCCATTGGGGATAAGGGATACAACCAATGGATAAGGGATACAACCACTGGGGGTTAGGGAAACATCCATTGGGGATCAGGGATACAACCAATAGATAAGGGATACAACCACTGGGGGTCAGTGATACATCCAT
The DNA here is from genome assembly GCA_016801955.1 of Conus betulinus. Lineage (NCBI taxonomy): Eukaryota > Metazoa > Mollusca > Gastropoda > Neogastropoda > Conidae > Conus > Conus betulinus. The sequence continues at coordinate 882,395 of JADBJO010000090.1, read as the reverse complement.
TGGGGATAAGGGATACAAGCAATGGATAAGAGATACAAGCAATGGATAAGGGATACAATCAACGGATAAGGGATACAACAAATGGATATGGGATACAGGCAATGGATAAAGGATACAACCTATGAGATTACAGAATACAACCACTGTGGATAAGGGATACAACAACCGGGGATAAAAGATACAATCACCACGGATACGGGATGTAGCCACCGGGGATAAGTTACACAGCTACTGGGATGAGTTATACAGCTACTGGGGATGAGTTATACAGCTACTGGGGATGAGTTATGCAGCCACTGGGAATAAGAGCTAAGTTCCATTGATGAAAAAGGATAATACCACCAGAGATAAAAGATATCAGCAAAGAGACAAGGGACCTGACCACTGTGGTTGAGGAAAAATAACCACTGGGGATAAATGATTCAACCTCTGGAGGAGAAAGACGCAACCAATGAAAATAACAATTGGAGATAACGGGTAGAGCCACTGGGAATAATGGAAAAGGCTACTGGGAATAAACGATTCAACGAATGGGAATGACAGAGGCAAACCATTAGGGATAAAGGATACAACAAACGATGTCTTTATCACTACTTGTATTCCCTGGTTCCCAGGTGTTTATATCTGTTATTCCCAACAAAACGGGGAAGGACACATACAAAGATTTACACAACCACGGTTGTGTAAAGAAGACAAACCACTGGGAATAAAGGATACGAAACAATGTGGATAAGGGATCAAACCATTGTGGATAAGGAATATGTCCATTTGGAGACATCAAAAGAGATACAGTCACACACAACTCTGGCTGAATAAAGAACATCTCGATTTTCTATTGCACTTTGTTTTGAAACAGTGAGCAGCCAGTCTTGTATTGTCAGAGATGAACACACACACACACACACACACACACACACACACACACACACACACACACCCCGCACACCGCATACACACACACACATACAGACGCACGCACGCACGCACGCACTCACGCACGCACGCACGCACGCACGCACGCACGCACGCACACACACACACACACACACACACACACACACACACACACACACACACACAACTGGTTGCACGTCTGGAACTGCACATTGCTAGTACATTATAACCCGTTGTCCACATATGACATTTTACAAACACATTCCTTTTGCATATAAACACACACACACACACACACACACACACACACACACACACACACACACACACACACACACACACACACACACACACACACACACACACAGAGAGAGAGAGAGAGAGAGAGAGAGAGAGAGAGAGAGAGAGAGAGAGAGAGAGAGAGAGCACGTCGTAAAAAAGGACGAAGGCCTGTGACCAAACATACCCATTCACATAATGTACGCTTTCACACCGTTTTTACATAAGCCATTTTGAAGGATGTCATTTTCGAATAAAAAGCAGACACACGCCTGTAGTCTTATATACAAGCACACGCCATGTTCGATCAAATTACACACACACACACACACACACACACACACACACACACACATATATATATATATATATGTATATATATATATATATATATATATATATATATATATATATATATATATATATATATATATACGTACGTATGCATGTACAGACGCATGTACCCGCACAGCCACTGGATAATACATAATTTTGAATCCTCTTCGATTGCTTCATAATGTGTCCGGCATTTTTTACCCTGTCTGCACTATGGCACAAACTTATGGACAGCACATTGAGTGAGTGCCTTATCCTCCATTTCCCTGTAACTTGTCGCAGTGAGTGTGTGTGTGCGTGCGTGTGTGAATCTTTTCTTTGGTTTTGGCTGAACCTGGCTTTCAGCATGCAGGTACATATTCAACGTGGTAGTGCTCTTCCTTCCCAGTTTGCTGTCGCTGCCTCGTACACAATAAAGTCCGTGCATGCCCAGATCATTCCTCTTTTTGAGGTAACTAATACGCTGACAGTGAAATCCTAATGGAACCAGGAAGGTGGGGAGGAAGCGAGGGACTCTGCGTGAGCCAGGGTATGTTAAATTAAATGTAATTTTAGAAGAAAACTGTCCTTTTCATTACACATGCCGTGGTCCACTAATGCAGAGCAGCAACCACTCGGAAGGAGGGCTGACCTGGTTAAAGTCTGGAGGAGTGAGAAGAGCCAGGGCATGTGGCGGAGATGAGATGCTGAGCTAAGGAACCATCATCGCGCAGACGGGAGACGTCGCGCAGGTAGAACTGGATGCCCGGGGAACGCCAATACGCGGCGTCCAGGACACTTTGAATGCTGGCATTGTGGGCGACTGCCAGCGACGAGGCCCATGCTCTAATTTCATGGGGCTTTGGTGAAGAGACAGCCAAATCCACGTCAGGCCTCGCATACGCAGCTTTGATTACATCCCTCAGCCATCGAGAGATTGATGAGCGTCTAAGAGAGAGAAAACAGGCGTTGCTGCTTCGAGTGAGAAGACTTCGTCCGCTTCCTATACACTCGCAGAGCGTGCACCAGACAGAGAGTGCGGTCCTCATCGTCTGGGGCGAGGATAGAGATCAGAGGATGAATGGAGATAGTCGGAGAAGAGAAACCTGGTAAAGGGAGGGAGCCTCTGGGAGGAGAGGACTAGAAAGAGATCCCATGCCGGGGTACAGCGAGGGGTTGAAGTCTCTTGTAGAGCGGCTCCCCTAATGAGATTCCGCAGGAGGGGGTCATCCGCAAAGGAGGGCCGCCTGCTGGTGGATGGTGCAGATAGCAGCCCTGTGACCTCTCACGGAATGCCTGACCATGGCTGGAGCAGGGACCTTGTTGTCACGGAGCTTTATCGGATATTCGTGGGGCAGGTGCAGCAGATCCGGAAACCACGCTTGGACTGGTCAAGCAGGGGGCCACGAGGATCAGCGTGGCCAAGTCTTCCCTCGCTTTCCGTAGAACTTTTTCCAGGATGGCGAACGGAGGGAAGGCACGGCCTATCAGGCCCAGCCACGGAGTCCATTCTGAGGGAAGGATCTGTACGACCAGCTGAGGGAGTCCGCCAGAATGTTGATCTTCCCTGGAACGTGCTTGGCCGAGATCCAGATGGACTGATCCTCGCGCAGAGCAGAAGTTGTTCCGCCCTCAGGGACAAGAAGAGGGATCCCCCCCCCACCCCACCCCCCTGTTTGTTGACGTAACAAGCCGCGGTTGTGTTGTCCGTGCTGAGGAGAACGTGTTTCCCTGTCAGAAAAAGAAGAAAACTCCCTGAGGGCTTGAAAAACCGCCTCCACCTCCAGCAGGTTGATGTGCCAGGAGTTCATCTCCTTTGGCCATCGCCCAGCCGCCGTCAGAGAGCCCACGTGGGCCCCTCACCTGGAGTTGGACGCGTCCGTGAACAAGTACTCCTGTGCAGGGTGAGGCGTGATGTGGACTCCATGGGATAGCCAGGACTGGGAGTGCCATTGGGTCACTGAGGTTTGGAACCAATGGCCCAGAGGAATCAGAAGGTCCAAAGACTGTGACATCTGGGAAACAACGCTTCCGAATCGGCGTTGGAACTGGCGTTTGTGGAACCGATCAAGAGATACTGGGGGGGGGGGGGGGGGGGGGGGGGGGGGACTCTATTATTGGCTCGCCCAGTGGACGCCCTGGCAAGAGCAGGCCTGAAATCGGGCGAAGGGGTGAAGAAGGGGCATCGATCGACCCTTTAATCCCCGAAGAAGGGGTTACCTGCATCGGTGATTCAGCCATGGCGACAGAGATGTGTGCAGCAGAACTTTAGCTGAGCCGTACATGAGATTCGGGGACGGGAACGACAGAACCGCAGCTGTGTTTATCACCGTGAGAATGTAAGGGGTTGAGGATGCAGGGACGAGATCGACAGAACCACACCTGAGACTATCACCGTGAGAATGTGAAGGGGGTGGGGGTGGGGGGTGGGGGGGGGGGGCTGAGGATGCAGGGACGAGATCGACAGAACCACACCTGAGACTATCACCGTGAGAATGTGAGGGGGGGGGGGGGGGGGGGGGGGGGGGGGGGGAGGATGCAGGGACGAGATCGACAGAGCCGCACCTGAGACAGGAGAATGACTGAGATGTGATCGACAGAGCCGCCGCACCTGAGACTATCACCGTGAGAATGTGAGGGGTGGAGCACGGGCTTGTCGTCACTTCAACAGAACCGCAGCTGAGTTGAGGAGACCCCCACACGGGGTCGACAGAACCGCAGCTGAGTTGAGGAGACCACTGGAAAGAATGAGAGGAAGAAGCGAGAGAGAGCGGTGGTGAAGAGTGAGAGGGCTCCGGTACGCCAGAAAAAGCGCCGGCCTGCGAGTTGGAGAGATCGACGGACGAAATCTTTCAAACACTGGCTTTACCTCCCAAACGCTTCACGTATGTTTCTCTCCCTTAAGTGAAAGCATATGCAGGAATACCAAAATCAGCGGCAACAATCGATCGATTGCAAGAAAAAGTAAAAGATACTTCGCTGCTCGGAGTGCATAAGGCTAACGAGGAAATGGCTGCCGAGAAAAGAGGAAAGATCTGGGCATGCACGAGACATGAGGCCCTTTCCGGGTTCTTGTACGTACGGACTTTATTGTGTACGAGGCTGTCGCTTATTGCATTAGTGAGCCACGGTATAGTATGTGTAATTAAATAATGTGTGACTGAACTTTTACAAGACATCTGGTTAGCCATACATTGTGTCCATCTTCATCTCTCTTCACAAACAAGCAAAGAAGCAAAAGTTGTCATGTGCCGTTTGGCGGCTGCAAAGTACACTATTACCCCCATCCCTTCTCCTCTCCTCCCTCCACCTTCCACTCCCTTCCAACCCAAATCGCCATCACTTGGATCATTGTTCGATTGCTATGGACACTGATCAGATACGAGTATGTTACAAATTACTGTTCACTGCTTATAACCCAGCTAAGCGCACAAGGCCATATCAAAGCTGATAATAATTTGCTAGCACGAAAGAAATACAATACCCCCCCCCCCCCCCCCCCCCGTAAAACATTAAAGTACAAAAGGCTGTAAATATCGGGGATGCGGGTGGGTAGAGGGACCTGGGAACTATGAGTTAAAAAAACGTCACACACACACACACACACACACACACGCACACACACACAGAGGCGCAAATACCCACACCACCCACTCGTCCGCTCCGCTACCCCTTATCATCCGATATCCCCACCATATCCACCTATGCACACCAAAACACACATCCATTATTAATTTATGAAGACCATGAAGAAATGACTGATCAGACAGATACCACAAAATGGCATCAACGTATTACAGAAGAAGTATTGCTGCACACAGCAAACACCAACAATATGACTTAAAAAAAAAAAAAAACTGAATGTATTTGTCATGTCCATTTTTCATGCCCACTACAGAGCACGTGCGACAATCTTTCAGAAACCACTTAAGGACATTATTGCACCCAAGTAGGACATCCGTCCAAATCATTGTCCTGATCAATAACTCTGCCTCAATAATTATCACGACAGTCAAAATGATTTTTGCTGTTCAGCAAAAAAGACGAATGTGCGTGTAATCCTCTTGAACATTTTGTCTGTACAGGCGATTATGACTACAAAGCAGCAAACTTCTTTTCATTCTGTCCAAAACAATAGCAGAAATCCACGATCTGTATGGTCTGGAGAAACGAAACGATTGAATCCCCTTTATGCAAATAAAAAAGGGACAATTCATCATCTGTCCAAAGTGTGTACAAAGGACATAGAATGACGCTGTTACAACTGTGTAAAGATATCCGATGCCAATGTTATAACTGGGTATAAATGTAATAGAATAACACTGCTACAATTATGTGTACAAAGGACACAAAAATAACACTATTACAATTGTATACAGAGGCCATAGAATGACAACATAACAGTTGTCTCCAAAGAACATAGAATTATAAAGTTACAACAGTATACAAAATCTATGGAATGCCACTGTTACAAGGACATACTATAACACTGTTAAAACTGCCTACAAAAGATGTACAATCAGACAGTTTCGGTTGTATACAAAGGACACAGAATGATACAATTGTGCACACCGGACATGGAATAATGCAGTTACAACTGTTTACAAAGGACACAATATGAAACAGTTACAATTGTCCGCAAAGGGCACACAGAATGACACTCTTAGACTTGTGTATATTAATACAACTGTGCACAAAGGACAAACACTGATACCATTACAATTTTGTACAAAGGACAACGAACTATTCACGTGGCACAGTGGTTAGTGAGGCTGTGAGGTTGCAGATTCGGATCTAACCACAGGCATTTCAATGTGGACATTTTGTGGCCCCGGCCACTATCTGCCCACAGTTGCTGAGTGTGCCACGGCCTAAGATGGGAAGACTGGAACCACGCACTCGAGCTTTATTCACTAAATGGATGCATCTTTGAGAATGCTGCTGCAATATTTGACCAACACTGCAGGTGTCTGTATCTCTCAAGCCTGCCTGATGCCAAGGAAGAAGTGTAGACTGAAATCTTGCAATACAATCTCAGACCTAAATGGACATCCACGGCATCATCTTTATTGCCCTCACTGATCAATTACAAAAAAAAAAAATTCTGCAATCCTGAGGTCCTTCCTTTGGTGATCTAAGTTTATTTCCCGTCCACGTTCATTGTATGATTGACTGTCTTAAAAATCCTCCTTGTCCCTAAGTTCACAGGGACTATATCCTAGAATGGACATGAGGTGGTTCCGAAAAGGGACGCATCTCACACTGGCCGAAGACTACATTGGCTCTAAGACCACGCTGGCTCCATGACTACACTGGCTCTAAGACTACACTGGCTCCAAGATTACATGGGCTCCAAGACTACATTAGCTTCAAGACCATACTGGCTCCAAGACTACATAGGTTCCAAGACTACATTGGCTCCAAGACTATACTGGCTCTAAGACTACACTGGCTCTATGATTATACTGGCTCCAAGACTACACTGACTCTAAGACTACATTAGCTTCAAGACCATGCTGACTCCAAGACTACACAGGCTCCAAGACTACACTGGCTCCAAGACTGGACTGGCTCTAAGACTACATTGGCTCTAAGATCACACTGAACCAAGACTACTTTGGCCCCAGGACTACACTGGCTCTAGGACTACACTGGCTCTAAGACTACACTGGCTCTAGGACTACACCGGCTCTAAAACTACACTGAACCAAGACTACATTGGCACCAGGACTACACTGGCTCTAGGACTACACTGGCTCTAGGACTACACTGGCTCTAAGACTACACTGGTTCTAGGACTACATTGACTCTAAGACTACATTGGTTCCAAGACTACACTGGCTCTACGACTTACACTGGCTCTAAGACTACACTGGTTCTAGGACTACACTGGCTCCAAGACCACACTGGCTCTTAGACTACATTGACTCTAAGACTACACTGGCTCCAAGACTACACTGGCTCTACGACTACACTGGCTCTAAGACTATACTGGTTCTATGACTACATTGGCTCCAAGACCACATTGGCTCTAAGACTATACTGGCTCCAAGACTACACAGGCTCTAAGACTACACTGGCTCTAAGACTACACTGGCTCCAACACTACACTGGCTCTAAGACTACATTAGCTTCAAGACCATACTGGCTCTAAGACAAAGTAATTATTGTCGTCAACACACAGCTTAGTAGGTAATGGCCTGCTTGTTTCAGATCAGAACATGCATCACTGAACACTACTAAGGAGAATCGGCAGCAATGCTGTGTCTCCTCTGGTAGGGCTGCCCCCTGACGACCTGATACTGATAGTTCCATGGATTAATGGCGCTAGAAAAGAGTCGGAATATACAGTGGGTGTGGCTGTATATGAAGGAACCTGAACAAGCGATGTAGGAACAGTTCGTTGAGAAGGCACAGCAGACGAAAAACGAAAGAAAATGACATTAGAATGTGTGTAATGGCACAGAAGGACATAGCTATACTGTGTGTAGAGAACACAGAGAGACACATTCAAATAAGTACCAAAATGACACTATCACAAAGTGTACAAAACACGTGACGGTAATATTGCATTGCAGTCAAAAGACACAAAAGGATGTCGTTACATGGTGTATTAGACACAAAATGACACTATTTCACTGTGTACTGACCGCACACATAGACGACATGATAACATGTACAAAGGTCAGAAACACCACCTTATGCACAGTGTACGGAATAACACTAATACAGCGTGCGAAGAACACAGAAAGACCCTATCACAGTGTACAAAGGACATTACTACACCGTGTTCTGAAGACACAGAAGCACGCACCATGTCAGTGCAAAGAGGCAGGGTTTTCCGTGTCATAAGAACAATGTGGGAGACAACACCGATGACACTCTTATTGCAATGAACAGTACGTTCGAGGCAGTCAGTAACAATATGCCATATTATGTCGCATACGTTCATGAAGTACACCATGCATATTACAATGCACATACATCGTAAGTCTTACATACCGGCACGCATGCATCGACTCAGACTCACACACACACACACACACACACACACACACACACACACACACACACACACACACAGAGAGGGATGTGACACCACGGAAATTTTGACCTTTTCCTAAGGGTGTGTGACCTTCACGCTGCAAATCATGATATCTGTACAAGGAGATCAAGGGCCGTCACCGAATAATCATGATTATTGCTACAGACATATTCCTGGTGCCAGACGGCCGTGACAACACACTGAGCAAAACGTAAGTTTTTGAAGACAACACAAACGATGCTGCAATTACGTCTATTGGAACCCTGGCGGTCGTCACGTCCTGAAGACGACCAAGAGTCTATTGGAAGCGACGATGACTACTCTGTCCGCATCGTATGGCCGTCACTCCCCATTTCATTGTTCATGTCTTTCGGGAATAGCATTCATCACCGATGATGGTGGCGATGATACTAAGAATGTCAAAGATGACAATGGTGATGAGAATGATGTCGATGATGACGGTGATTTTTCTTGCTTTTTGAGGCTTTGGTTTCACAACAAATGCCTTCCGCCATAATTCTGTCTAGACCAAATTGGTACATGAAAACGAAAGGGCATGGAAAAGCAACTTCGACAACAACCAAGATGCACCAGGATCACAATCTTGAAGCCAGACATTGAAGTGAAGTATTTGAAAAAGAACTCTCTGACGAGTAAGATGAAACACACAGTACTACCATGATCACTGACGTGATAAAGCCCATGACCCCGAAGTTATATCGATGAGAGATGGCAGGATCCGGGAGGACCCTAACCAGAGAAGTGCCAGCAGAACCGGAAGGGAAGGTCGTAGTGAGTGGGAGGTGGAAGGAGGGGCGGTGGAGAAAGACGAGAGCTGCTGTGCCGTGCTGCTGTTTACTGGCACTTCCTGGTTACAGTAGCTGTAGTCACAGCAAGACACACACACCTGCACACACAAACGTCACAAGGTAAGTTTGGCACTGATCTGAGTAAGTACGACGAGTCCGTCATCCATTCCACCTGCAAACGATGGCCTACTCATGATTTACTTGGCTTGCAATGTTTGTAATGTATGTGTTGACATTAGTTAATTAGCTTGCAATGTTTGAAATATGTGTTGACATCAGTTAATCAGTTAACTGGCTTGCAATGTTTGTGATGCATATGTTGACATCAGTTAACTGGCTTGCAATGTTTGTAATGTATGTGTTGACATCAGCTAACTGGTTTGCAATGTTTGTAATGTACGTGTTGACATCAGTTAACTGGTTTGCAATGTACGTGTTGACATCAGTTAACTGGCTTGCAATGTTTGTAATGTATATGTTGACATCAGCTAACTGGCTTGGACACAGATGCAGTCAGCACAGATGTGGACTCTGAAAAGGAAATCTCTTCTAGCCTACACATTTGCTTTATTTCCAAACAAATAGAATAAACACGTTCTGTTTCCAACCAGATATAACACACACACACACACACACACACACACACACACACACACACACACACACACACACACACACACACACAATTTTCAGACAGATTAAAAAGAATACCACGATTTATTTCCTACAAAATACAGCAAACACATTCTATTTCCAGTTTTGACGCACGTTCATACAACAGTCCACTCAGTAAGATGGCGGAGACTCGAATCTTTATTTTTGTAAGTCAGCGCCCCCAAGCATCTATATACTGAAATAAACGATTACTTCAAACCATGTTAGAACATCTTGTTTTTAGAAGAAAAATAAAAATATATTATATGCATCATGCAGTTTCAGCAAATAATCGAAGTACAAAAAAATTATAGTAACAAACTTCGACATGGTAACTTAAAACCAATAACCCAAGGAGTCTGAACGAAACTAGTAACCCACTCTTCACATAAATCCATGAAAATAATCTACGCTCTACTTAGGCATATTTCTTGCCACTACACTGTAGAGCTACAGCTAGCCTAGGCTAAGCTCCTTTTTTGGCTTGATAGCCACTACACTAGAGCTGTATAAATTTCTCTTGGCCCTAACTAAGCTCTGCAAAGCTACACCACAGAGCTACTGAAAACCCTAAACTACACTGCAGAACAAGTTGTTTTGTTCTCACCCTATCTAAGCTCTGTGAGGCATCACAGCCCCCTACACACACAGAGCTAAATTCCCACACAACCCTTATTTACACCACAGAGAAATTTTGTCACATCTCACGGTACACGGTATCTGGCTGGCTTTTGAGCGAAGTAGTCTTCGAACCACGAGTTTGCTGGTCGGGATGGCGTCTGTGGAGGAATGACCCCTGTAGCTGGTCCTTCAGGCTGCGCACCGATCTGCAACGTGTCCGGTTCAGCGCAAGTCTCTGGTGTTGTCGTCGTTAGTGCCTGAAGATGCTGCCGGTTTCGACGAACCACGCCCCGAGGTGTATTAACCAAATAGGTTCGGTTCTTGTTGTCAGCAGCAACCACCGTGCCATCTGTCTTCCACGTCTTCTGACCTGGGCTGGGTTGCAGGAGGACTGCATCTCCTGGATGAAGCGATGACAGGGGTGTAGCACCTTGGGCTCTGTTGTATCGCTGTTAGTACGCGTCCTTCACATCGCTGTCGGTTCTCCGGATCTGGTCGTCGTCTGGTTGGTTCAGCAGCAAGCTGTCAGTTAGAGTTGGAAGCTTGGTCCTCAGCGGTCTCCCCATCAGGGCAACAGCAGGTCTAATCCCAGTCGAAGAGTGTGGCGTTGCCCTGTAGTTCAGCAGAGCTAGGTCCGGTTCAGCCTGCTGCAGGATCTTCTTGGAGATCTTCACCGCACGCTCAGCTTCTCGACAATGCATCAGCGATAACCATCTCCTTTCCCGGCACAAGACGCACTTGGAAACTGAATCTCATGAGTCGAATGAGGAGTCGCTGACAACGTAGTGGCGCCTTGTCAATGTCTTTTGAACTCATCAGTGGCACCAATGGTTGTGGTCGGTCAGCAGGTCAAAGGTGTCCAGTCCGACTAAGTTTTTTTTGTGAACTTTTCACATGCAAACACTGCTGCCACGCACTCTTTCTCTATCTGGGGGCATTTGCGTTCCACCTCTGTCAGAGTTCTGGAGCCGAAAGCTATGGGAATCAGCTTATCTCCTTTCCACTGCATGATGGTACCCCAGTCCATAGCTAGAACTATCTGCGCTCACTACTGTCTTTCTTTCTGGATCGTAGAATCCCAATGCTCCGATGATGAAAATTTCTTCTTCACAGTTCCAAAGGCTGTTGCTGAGCAGGTCCCCAACACCACTCTGTGTTCTTGTGGAGCAAGTCAGTCACTGGTTTCATGGTAGTGGCCATTCCTGGTACGAACTTGCTCAGATAATTGAGCATACCGCACACAGTCCTGAGTTCTGCAACTGATGTCGGTGGTGGCATTTCAGTGATCGCTTTCACTTTGTCTGGATCTGGGCTCACTCCTTTTTCCGTGATGATGTGGCCAAAGAACTTGACTGAAGACTGTTTGAAGCGACACTTTTGCCTGTTCAGCTTCAGTCCCTTTTTCCTCAATACGACTGAGAACTACTTTAAATCTAGCGTCATGCTCCTCTTCCGTCTTCCCATAAACAATGGTGTCGTCCAAAATGGTCTCACACCCTGGCAGACCTTCCAGCGTTTCTTTCATCTCGAGTTGAAAGCATTCCGGTCCCAGAGAAATTCCCATGGGCACCCGTTTGAAAACAAAGCGTCCAAATGGTGTTATGAACGTGGTCAGCTTCTTACTTTCTTCTTGAAGATGCATCCAGTGTTGAATAGACTTTGCTTCCTGCCAGTTTCGGAGCAATATCATCCAAGTTCGGGATGAAACAGTGCGGCCTCGTGACGAATTTATTTAGTTGTTTGAAGTCGACGGTAGTTCTGACGCTACCCGAAGGCTTCATAACTGGAACCATGGGAGCGCACCATGCAGTCGGCTCTTCGATTTTCTCGATGATCCCTGCATTCTGCATTCGCTGGAGCTCTTCTTTCACTTTCTTTTGTAGTGGAAACGGCACTTTGCGTGGAGTGGTGACACAGTAGGGAGTAATACCTTCCTTAACTTTGATCGCTACTAGCTCTGTCTGCAGGAGTCTCGATGATCCAAAGACATTTCCATGAACTTCCTCCACTCGCTGGATGAGCGCCGTCTTCGCCGAAGCACTCCTGCTGAGTAAGTTGCTTGAGAATGTTGCAACGACAACTCGAAATTTGTACAGTTTGTCTTTGTACCACGTCTGAGCATGAAACTCGCCACACACCGTCAGCTTCCCTCCTGGTGACCTCAGTACTGCGGATGACTTTCTGAGATCAGGCTTGCTTTTAAGATTTCTGAATGTCTGTGGTTTGATATGGGAGAGTACAGTAAGAGGTAGGGGACGGATAAGGATGGTCCTTTCGTATATTATGTAAATTTAGTAGTAGGTTAATGATTGACTCACTTAAAAGTAACCTCATAAGTATGAGTAAATAAATGTAAGAAACTATAAGTACTTACTTATTGGACTCTTGATAAAGAAAGAAAGAATTCATAGGTTAAAGCTGGTGATTCGAAAATATTTGTAATAGTATATGTAGAAAGTATGGGTATAAAAATGTTTTGATAGCGGCACATGAGATAATATGTTCAAACTGTGATGCTCTGTCCACAAACACATGAGGCATTTTTACTAAATTTTGTTGTAAAAGCATCGACTTTCCACCTATACATAAGGGACGATAACTTCCTGCTAATGTGGGAGTGTGTTTTTTTAAGTTTGCAATACTAAAATCTGTGTAAATAAGCTTTTTGTGAGACTTTTTTTGAAGGAATTCTGGAAATGGTTCCAAGCAAATGATTCCACTATACTATATTGTTCTTGAACCGTAAGTGGAAAATCCATCCTGAGAGACTCTGAGCTACATTTTGCACCTTGTTTCGCAGCTCTGTCTACTTTGTCGTTATAATAAAATGAACAGTGTGACGGTATCCAGCAGAAAGTAATTGCCGTGCCTTGTATAGAGAGAGCATGAAATTAAACAGCTAATTTCAATTATCATTCTGATCTATTCTTCAGTTTTAATGATTTCAGTGCCTGAAGCACAGACTTTGAATCAACACAAAAAAGTACTTGAAATATAGATCGTGGGAAATTTAGAAGATAATTTAACGCCATTAATATTGCAGTAAGTTCCGCAGTAAAAACCGATTTATTTTTCCCTAGTGAAAAACATTTCTCTACTTTTAAATCAGGTATCAAATAAGCAGAGCCCGCATTCTTTTGAATTAATGACCCATCTGTGTATACTTTTAAATGATTTGGATATTTCTCTTCAATATGAAGTTTGGCATTGCTTGCCACTATATTTATATTGTCCTTCTTTTTTTTAATCAGTGTGGTCAATATCAAATTGGGCCCTTTGAAGTTCCCAGGGTGGTGTAGGGAAGAAAGACGGCCTTGCAGATACAGACTTTTCGTCAACAGTAATGCCCGTGGCTTGCCTAAGCTCAGATGTATACGTTGCCAGAGTAATCTGAGAGGATATTTGTTTTTGCACGTGTAGGAAAGTCGATATCTGATCTAATTTTAATTTCATTTTTCACATCATTCTTAACTGGAACACTTCTTATCACAAATTTCGTGGCAGCCACTTCCCTCTGATCATCTAAGTGTAAAATTTGAGCCTCATTATATGTTCGAAGAAGACAAGATGCATGGGTGGGAAGACCCATTGCAAGTTGAGCGCTTTACATTCTATGCTTTGAAGCTTCTTTAACAGATATTTTGGTGCACTAAAAAAACACTTCTTGCGCGTATGTTAATTTGATCTTATTAGACATTACATAGATAAATTAGAGTGGACGTGTCTTGTCCCCATCTCTGTGTACTCACAATTTTGAGAAAAAATTAAAGTTTTCCTTACTTTTGTCAGCAAATAATCTATGTGTTGATTCCAAGACATTTTCGATGTGAGGTTAACGCCCAAAAACTTGATCTGTGAAGCATAATTAAGAACTATTCCATTCATTTTGAAAACAGGCATTTTGTCGGGATTCGAGCCACTGTTGAATAAAACAATCTTTGTTTTTTCTTCAGATAAACTTAGTCCATTCTTTGTCAAGTACTCTGCTATAATGTCGAGCTCTTTTTGATACACTTTTTTTGGTATGGTTTATGCTACGTAGTGGGGTTTTCTTTTTTAAGGTTACTTCCATCCACATGCATATATCGTCAGCATATTGAATCAAGATGACATTTTTAGATATTTTACTGGGTAAATTTTCAGGTCTACAGTCCATGGTGCTTCTTGTTTGTCGCTATCTATTACAGAGTCTAGGACAAACTCTTCATCCTCTTGCACTTCCTGTACTTGCGTGCGACACATCTTTTTGAAATGATTCTTCTTTTGACATTTCCTGCAGGTCTGGCCTTGTGCTGGACATTTTCCCTTGCCATGGTAGCATCCACTCTTTCCGCATTGTTGTTCACGTTGAGGTGGGCTTCGCTGAGACGATGTCTGTCTTTGCCATCTGCATCCGCTTTTGAAAACCCCACGTGTCGCACCTCTGCCACGCCCTAATCCTCTGTCCCTGACTCTGGCTTCGTCCACTTTAGCTTCAGTTTGCTGCTCCCTCATTTGACTTTTGATTTGTTCATGCTGGCGCGATATTTCTAGGGCCTTTTACAACGTCAAATCGTGAGTCAACTGTAGTTTCTTTTAATTTCACATCGATCAGCCCTACAAAAAACCTATCTCTGGCTTGATCTTCTCGGTCTCTGTACTCACAATGCACTGCCAAGTCCTTCAAATTGCGGTAGAATTCCTCGACTGTCTCGTTGGGTTCTTGCTTTCTTTGCTGAAATTTCGATCTCTCATAGATGATGTTTCTCTTGACAATGACACAGTCATCAACTTTTTCACTAGAGTTTCGAAGTCAGTATCTACCTCTCTCTCCTGTGCTCCTTCTCCTACTGTCCTTTCCACGAACTGGAAAGTTTGAAAAACTTTCTCGGACTCGCGACCCATGATGTACGACAACGAATCACGTTGGATGTCACATCTTCTTTTACTCAGCTTGGAGGCATTCCTAAAACGTCGGAATTCTCTTATCTATGCTGGCCAATCATTTGGTACAAACGAGAAGGGCTTTGGTGGTTTGAGTGTAGACACATTATTTAACTCTCACCAGAAACATTCACAGCATCCCACTTCTGACACCAAGGTTGGACTCGCGTTCATACGCGTTCATACACCAGTCCACTCAATAAGATGGCGGAGACTCGAATCTTTATTTTTGTAAGTCAGCGCGCCCCAAACATCAAACATCTATATACCGAAATAAACGATTACTTCAAACCATTTTAGAGCATTTCAAACCAGACATAACATATACTTCTATTTCCAACCAGATATAGGCAAGTATGGTAATGTTGCTTATAGCACAGCCGACCGCAAGTCATTTCAGTCCTTCGGATGAGGCTATAAACCGAGGTTCCGTGTGTGAACGCACGCTCAACATCTTGCACACACGTAAAATCCCATCACCAACTTTCGAAAGAGAAGGCCAGTTTGGCGGTTGGTATGGATGACTCGCTACACATAGCATGCACCCTGCATAAGAAATGGAAGAATGAAGGAAGTAAGGAAATTGAGTGAACGATGTTGAATGAAATAGACTGGATGACACGGGAAACGACTGAATGAAGCGCCAGCTGGCAGCTCTTCAGTCTGCCCTACCCAGGTAGGCAGCCCGTTGTATAAACGAGTGTGGATTGTAAAGCGCTTTGAGAATAGGCGCTATGTAAGCATTCATTATAATAATAATAAGAAGAAGAAGAAGAAGAAGAAAAGAAAAAAAAAAACGCATTCACACATCTCTTAAAAATTCACCAAAAAAATGCACCAGAAACTTCGTTAAAACATTTCTTCCGTAAAATCTTAGATCAGATGAAAAATATTAGCCTGCTTCAGAAATTCAAAGATCACATCAGGTGGGACATCTCTGAACAAGGTTTTGATGGAGTCTGCTGTAAAGTGTGTTTATGTTTCACATCGTGCAAGTCCCAACACTCTTAAAAGAATATGTTTCACTGTGAGTGGTACATGACATGGAATGAACCACGGAGCTTTAAAAACATAAGAATTGGTGTGTAAAACGAGTGGCCTGTATGCAAACGGCACAAGACTGTTTTGTCTTTACGGCTGCCTCGGGAACATGGTAGAAACTCTTTCAGGTTTGGACGGATTTTGCACAATTGTTATCCGTCTGCGAGTTCCATTCTTCATGCCAGAGGTTTTCGACATAAGCCTGTGATTGGGGTTTCAGATCAATGTAAGGGATAGACAATCTGCTCAACTCTTTCTTGTGGTACTTTTGGCAAGTTGATCAACCACCTCATTGCCTCGAATGCCCAACCAGATATAGCGAACACATTATATGTCCAACCAGACATAACAAACACGTTCTTTTTTCAACTAGATAGAACAAACACGTTCTCTTTCCAATCAATTATAACCAGTGCGTTTTTATCTGATTCAAATAAAACAGATGTCACTTTTTTTTAAATTGGGCGCAAACCGTGTGCGCTAACTTTGGTTGAACTAAGATAAAAATCAGATAGGTTACATTTTGATCGGACATAAAGTACAGGTTTTAAATTTGGTTGGACACACAGCCGATAAGTTCAGTTTGGACTCAGCTGGTGTGTGAAATCTGATTTGTTTATTACATTGAGGTTTAACGTCCACACCCCGCCAAAAGTAATGTGACAGACGTGGATACCATTCCTGGACGGTAAAGGGATGCTGGACCTATCTGAACGACATATCACCAGAACGACAAAAACGTTTAGATGGCAGCTAAAATGACAGTTTACATATACGGTGGGCGCCAACGGGGTTCAAACAGACATCTGACTGAACTCACCTGGTACTCCCAGGTCTGATTGGAAGGAAAGCAGATTAAAACATACATACGTCTGAGCTCAAACAAGCATGGGGATGTATGTATTTGGGGAGGGAGAGAGAGAGAGAGAGAGAGAGAGACAGAGACAGACAGACAGACAGAGACAGAGACACAGACACACACACACACACACACACACACACACACATCAGACAGAGACAGAGAGACAAACAGACAGAGAGACAGACAAAAGAGAGGGAGAAATAGACAGACAGATAGACAGACAGACAGACAGACAGACAAAGCCAGCTAGCCAGAGGAGACACAGACAGACATACTGGTAGACAGTGGAGGGAGTAACAAGGGAAAACAATATGGTGAAGAACTCGTTCAGAACTTGTCGAAATCGTGGAAAACTATCCTCATAAATCCAAACCAGCCTTCTCATGATTCATGTGATATCCGTTTCCTGTATCCGCCGCCTCGCGCAAACCACTCTGTTTTACAGCAGTGCAGACGTTTACACCTGACATTAACGACCGCGTCGATTTACTGACAGCTCTCTTAAAATAGGCGTTGGACACAGGTTGGCAAACAGCAAGGTCGGAACCCAGACACTGGCAGGGAACAGGTTTGCGGTTACATTCAGGGTCATTGTGACACCAGTCTTAGGCCAGCGGAGTTGTCAGTATCAGTTCGGTTCCATGACCACACAGACCCCTTTCAGACCTGTCGACTCGATAAAAGAATGGTGTCCCTCCTGTCAACCTACACTCCCAGGCTTAGCAAACCATGAAAAACAACGCACAGATTTATCCCTACACACACCTCCCTCAAAGAGAGAGAGAGAGAGAGAGAGAGAGAGAGAGAGAGAGAGAGAGAGAGAGAGAGAGAGAGAGAAATAATACATATGACACACGAACAGATTTCTCGGTGAGACATGTAAAACAGATTTACCGTGGACCAAGATTTCTTTACCAGCTTATATTAAGCGATACGTTTCAAAGGTTTCACAATAATAATTTCAAACGTCTCATCCTTTGGCTCCTGGTTGATCTGAATATTTCCTTTGGGTAAATGACGACGGGTTTGACGGGAGAGGGTTAAAACTCCATTCTTCTTCTCCCTTTCTTCTTTTACTTCTCTTGTACTGCTGCTGCTGCTACAGTCACTATTGATATTACTGCTGCTATCACTATGCTGCTATGTTTCTCGGTTAATCTTTGATGAGACTTAGTGATTTTAAGCCCCCTATTGAGATAGCCACATGAGACGAGAGGAAATCAAGCAGAAGAAAGCCTATAGATATTAGATCCAGTATGGACTCCCTGGCAAGTACAAGGTCTGGCGTTTGCAGTTCAAGCTGATCCCGAAGCTTTTGTGGCCCCTACTGATATACGATATCAGTACTAGCACTGTGGAATCAATGTAGCCCAAAATAAACAGACATACAATGAAATGGCCAGGTGTCCCACCAGGTATCACTGACGTCGCACTCCACTGCCGCCAAGCAAAGCTGAAGCTTCTTCTAAAATCCAGAGGAAGACAAAGTGGATATAGCAGGTTACTAATCATGCTTAAGGACTCCGATGCCAAAGTTGTGAGATCAATGTGGCCAAAGTTAAAGACTGGCAGAAAATAGAGAGTTTGGGAGGCAGTGGACGTGGCAAAGGAAAACCTCAAGATCAGGGAAATAACAGGCCACACACAGACTAACAGACAGGGGCTGTGATCAAGAGAAATGAAATATTGTCGAAGCAAAAGGGAAAGCCAAGAGAGGCATGGTAACAGAGGAGCTGAAGAAAGAAGAGGACGCCAAGAAAATCCGGAAGGCAGTCCTGCTGGGTCAACAAGAACAATGGACTACGTTGGAAAACGCGCTGTAAAGAAGTCTAACCTGGAAATGACAAATGGCACACGACACCTCTTGGAGTCTGTTTCATCCTCAGATCTGTATATGACCCCCTGCTCTCGAATTCAAACCTGGTCAAATGGGGGAAATCCGATGACCCTATGTGTCCACTCTGTCACGGCAAACAAACAGTGGAACGTGTCCTGAATTCATGCAAAGCAGTACCAACCCAGGGAAGGTACGTGTGTGTGCGCACGCGCGCACGTGCATGCGTGTGTGTTTGACCAACACTCTCAAAGACGCACCCATTGAGTGGATGAAACTCGACTGCGTGGTCCTAGTCTTCCCGACGGAGCCCATCGCAAACTCTGTGCAGGAGCCGACTGAAAGTCGAAAAATTCTACAAATAGATTAATGGCTGTGATGTGACTCAAACCCACAACCTCCCAGCGCGACGCTAATCACTACGGCTGGTTAAAAACACACACACACACACACACACACACACACACACACACACACACACACACACACACACACACGAAACGTTTTTTCGGTACTTAGACTACATTTAGTACGAGGTAAAAAAAAAATGTTTTCAAATGCAAAGAAAGCTAGTTAAGAACCGGTTAGCTCGTGGTATATCTGTTTAGATGTTCAACGATTTCACATTCGGCTTGCAGTCTCGTAGCCCTGGACAAGTTCCTCTTAAGCCCGGGCAGTTCCTCTTGACCCCGGACCGAATGCCAAGTGCTGTTTTGTTTTTTGTTTGTTTCTTTTTCTTTATTTTTGATTCGATGTCCGTAGACCTGGAAGAATAAGATCAGGACTTGAGTACTCGGCTAACAAACATTTTGCGAACTCTGGCAACGGGAAATTTTCACTTACATAACAGATATACTGTGCATGGCATCAGCTTTTCGTTTTACAAAACACAGTTATGTACCAAACTACACATGCACGCGCGTGCGCGCATACACACACACACACACACACACACACACACACACACACACACACACACAAAGGGGGAGAGAGAGAGAGAGAGAGAGAGAGACAGAGAGACAGAGACAGACAGACAGGGACAGAGAGACAGACAGACAGACAGACAGACAGACAGACAGACGAACAGAAAAATAGAGACAGGGACAGACATAGGACAGACAGACTGAGATAGAGGCGGAAACATATGAGAGAGAGAGAGAGAGAGAGAGAGAGAGAGAGAGAGAGAGAGAGAGAGAGAGACAGACAGACAGACAGACAGACAGACAGACAGACAGACAGACAGACAGACAGACAGACAGACAGAGACAGGGGGAGATACAGAGAGAGAGAGAGAGAGAGACAGACAAAGAGAAAGAAAGACAGAGAGGGAGTGGGATTTCTAAAGCTGGAGAAAGGAACGTAAAAATGTATTTCATTTTCCTCGCCTTGCATACATATACACATGCTGAATTATGTTGTCTGTACCTTAAATAATGAGTCCTTGTATCAGAAACAACAACTCTAAATTTAGCAACTGATCGTTTCAAATACATTTCTAAATCAAATTCAAAATAAGGCTGGACACAACGAAAGGTAGAACAATTCGTTTACAAATAATACTGTTCACTAGTTTACATACAATTGTCCCACATTTGCCATCCACAGTCAATTCACCTTTGTCCAAAAACATGAATAAACTGACCTTGATTTCCAACATCCTAAGTCAGCCAAACATCCCCAAATCCGTTGTTACACAGAAACAGACGCACATTTGAGACCCAGTTCGTCTTTCCCTTTACATCCAATTCGAACAACATTCCATAAGACTTATGAGGCAATCTACAATGATCCGTGTATAAACGCTTTAACCGCTATCGCACACATCTAACGGCTGAATTAATGAACATTGGATATCTGTTGGACTCCCCATATACCAAGTCATTAGAAATACGTCTGTCGAGACCTGGAAATCTGTTCAAAGTAAATAAATGCACAACCTCGCAATGAGCAACGGCATTATCTAAACCCTAAATTTCAGCCCCATACATCAAAATAGGCTGTATTTGGGAATCAAATACTTTAGAAAATAACACAAGCGAATTACTATTCAAAGTATTCATCTTTTTTTTACACATATCAAAGCATTCTTTGACCTACATCCAAGGTCTCTAAAAGCAAAGGTAAAACTTTGGCGTATAGTAAAATAGATCCCCAAGTATTCATACACATTTAGCACTAGTACAATAAGTCCATCATACATCCATCTTTCCCTAGCCGCCAAATAGCCCCTCTTTCGAAACACCACAATGTTGCTTATATTCATGTTCACTTTCAATTCTAATGAGGAGGCATGCCTGCTCAGATTATTTAGATCACGCTGTAAGCCAACCATCGTTTCTGAAATCAAAACGTCACCTGCTATTAGAAGGATACATAATTCTAACACACCTTCTAGAAATCGTCCACTATGAAGGTCATTATTGATAACCTCAATGGCAAACTCGTTAATGAACATAAAAAATAATACAAGACTACAGACATCACCTTGCCTTACCCCAGCGGCACAATTAATTATGATCTTTCAGACTGGAACCCCCTCTTACTCTAGTCTGAACGACTTTGTACATGGCTCTAATTCAGCTAATTGATTTCCGCTTGACACCATTTTGTAAAAAAAAAAAAAAACATTGTCCATAAAAGTTTTCTATTGATGGAGTCAATGGCTTTTTCAGAATCAATGAATGCAACAAAAAATTTACGATTTTACGAAAATGTTTCTAAACAAACACAAGAAGAGTAAACATATGGTCGACGGTAGAGTAACCCTTTTTGAACCCAGGGTGATGCCTTCCCGTAATATTCAGTCCATTCCTGTTGTTAATAACAGTACTATACGTTTTACGATCAACGTCAACCAAAGGGATACCCCTGTAATTATTAGGACTATCTAGGTCGCCCTTAGGGTAAAGTTGTAGAGACTCTGTCCAGTTTTCTGGGACGAAACCCGTCAACAGAGATTCTATTGAAAAGAGCCAGCAAAAAGTCAACAACCTGAGCTCCTGAATACTTCAACAATTCACCGATAATAGAATCAGGTCCCGCCGATTTATTAGTTTTAATTTTTCGCACGGCAAATATATAATTTTCTCTTTAGAAATGGAGCGATTAAAATACTCGA
>JADBJO010000090.1:847500-850000 GCA_016801955.1 Conus betulinus | reverse complement strand
TTGTCTTACAAATGGGCAATCAAGATTACTAATCTACATCAACTCTCGGTCTCTGCCATCACAGGACCTGCCATCACAGACAACAACCCCCCCCCCCCCCCCCCCCCACCCTAGATCAAAAGATCTGAAGCGATCAAAGCTAAGTGCATTTTCCTTATTTTGTCCGTCTTTGTTTCACCTGAGGAAGACCTAAGAGGTCGAAACGCGTTGTGTGTTGTCTTGTGACTCGTTTGTCCACGTTTCTCTGGGCGGTTTCGTGACATTTATTTAAGATTTGTTTAGATTTCCGCCTGCAGTCGTTTCACTTTGCAACTAAAAGTTACTCTGTTAGGTTTTCTTATGGGAGCAAAAGTTACCCTACTTATTTACTGTTTATTGTTTACTGTTCCCTGCCTCACTTCTTTCTCAATTTTGTTTTGATTTAAATCGAGGTCATTTGTATTTGTATTAGTTTCTGTCCGTCAGTGTGTTTGTTGTCACCAGGACCAAACAGCTAGCCAAATGTACCGATTTCGTCACATAAACATCTCCTCGTGTTGTAACAGAGTGATGACCCAATGAATACCGTATTCATCGAGGAAAAAGAAAAAAAAAAAAAAAAAGAATTCAAGTCCTTGGCTCCGCCCCCTCCCACAGGGCAGTTTTTTTTCTTTCTCACCTTTCTTTTCCACCAGACCTTAAAGAGGTAGGCTGAGCTCTAGCCTTTCGGACGAGATGCTGAAAACCCCGCGGTCTCGTGTGCTACAGCAACATGCACTTCCTAGACTTCAACAAAGAAGCTGTAATGTACCACAGCAAACAAGCAGAAAACTCACTATTTGTTTAAGCAAACAAACAAACTAAAAAAAAAAAAGAAAGAAAGAAAGAAAAAAAAAAGACAAAACGAACTAAGTAAAAAGCCAACAAAAAGACTGACTGACGACAGAAAAAAAAAAATGGCTGGTGCTATACAAGAGCACGCGTTGTCCCTAAGTTATCCCGTTTTCACCATGTCGTACAATCTAATACAAATAGGGATACATGCTTTCACCATTTTCTGTTTTCATTTTACTTCATTTTTTTTTGTCTGTGGAGACAGTTCCTCACCTGAATAACCATACGATTCACAACTATCCACCCTTCTCTACACCTCCCAATCGCCTCTACCCTCCCCCCCCCCCCCCCCCTACTTTTTTTTTAACAAGCTGACTGCAAGGGGCTAGGCTGTGGGAGGCAAAAGTTAAAGCGAGGTCAAGTGCCGGGGAAATACAAACTAAGTCCACGCGTCTGCCCATAACGTCAACAATGGCCCACCTCCCGACCATGACACAGAGGAACAAGGTAACTGAGTCCTCCTCCTACATAGAAGAGTGACTGTCGCCTCAAGTGCCTTCAGACACCACGACCTTTTTTTACCCTTACGTGTTCTTACCATTTCCCCACAAGTTCACACTTTGTTTCTACACTTTTATACTTCCTTTTTCTTACACGTTCTCAATTTTCCACAACTTTCCAACCTTTTCCTTATATTTCTACTTGTTTCTATATGTTTCTGCCTTTGCTCACATGTTTCTCTTTGTTTCTGCATATTCATACTTTTACATACATATTGCTACTTACCCTTACATCCCTGATTCCTCTATCTACTTTCGCCTGCTCTTATATATATATATATATATATATATATATATATATATATATATATATATATATATATACACACACACACATATATATATATATATATATATATATATCGTTTTCCCTCGGTGTGTCGTACAATTTCTACTCGTATTCTACTTTCACCAGCATATTTCTACATTTACATATCTGTTCCTACTTTGCGCTGCTTTGTGTGTGTGTGTGTGTGTGTGTGTGTGTGTGTGTGTGTGTGTGTGTGTGTGTGTGTGTGTGTGTGTGTGTTTCCTGCTAGTTCTACGCGTTCATATTTTTCACAAGTGCAACTAAATTTGGCATATCGATGCGTGTAAGACCTGTTCCCCTGCATAGAGATGTCACCGAATGTTACGGGCCTTAAATCAGCAAGCAACATTTTTCAGGAGTGTTTTCATGGTCACAAAACTAACATTTCTTAGAAATCGTGACAAGTTAATACACATAACACATGTTCAATTGCGTTTATCAAACTGGGACTATCTAATGTGAATTCTACGAAAGGAGGAGAAGATATAAACAGACATTTTACTAAGTATAGACAAAAAAAAAAAAAAAAAAACCCTGGCCACACACACATGCATCTTGCTAATTATGGCAGAGAAAGAGTTTATATAGTTTAGTGCTGACAATTTTTTTTTTTTTTTTTGACACCAATACCCCATTTGGGAATGGGCTATACTGAGAGACTAAGACACATGTTGGTGCTGGGAATGGGCTTTTGCTGAGAGAAGAGCACACGTCAGTTGCTGGGAATGGGCTACGCTGAGAGAGTAAAACACATTGTCGGTTGCTATGCTGAGAGAGTAAAACACATGGGTTGCTGGGAATGGGCTATAGAGAGACT
>JADBJO010000090.1:832500-842500 GCA_016801955.1 Conus betulinus | reverse complement strand
CGTTTTTTTTTTTCTACTGAGTATTTTCAGGATTCTCATGTAATCCCCCCCCCCCCCCCCCCCCCCCCCCCCCCCCCCCCCCCCCCCCCCCCAGTACTTTATCAATTTTTTTTTGTAAATTTTTCTTGTTTAAACCCCCCTTGTACTTATTATTAATTGCATAAATTGTATTCCTTTCATTATTTTGAATCAATTTTCTTTTTATATTGTATCCATTTCCTGATTTTTTATTTCAAATTTTGAAATAATTTTGTTTTTGTAACCCTCCTTTATTTTTATTGCAACTTTGATTTATACCTACCCCTTTGGTTTTTTGTTGTTGTTTTTTTTTTCTGGCAAAAAAAATTTTGTTTTCTTCCCCCCCCCACTTAAGACTTAGTGTTCACTTTTCATTTTTTGTTTCAAAAGTGTCCCTATGTAACTTTTGTGTGTGTGTGTGTTTTTTTTTTTCTATTATTCTAGTATTTTGTGCTAGTCCCGTCTCCGATTATACGGGTGGGCTGTGCCAGTAGGGTAGTCCAGAGGGCTTTTTCTAATTTCTAGTCTTACTTTTTCTTACTGTCTTGGTGATTTCCACTCTGTCTACTTTTGCTGTTTTCTGACTTCATTCTCTCTCTATTTCGTCTTTATCAATAGGCACCTATCTAGTTTGAAAAATTTTCCCATTCTCATTTCTTAGGTAGGGTTTCTGATAGTGATTGTGTATTATCCCCTTTTTAGGTGTTTGTCTTTTCATTGTTTTAATTAATGTTGTTTTAAGATTTTTTTTTTGTGTGTATGTGTATGTGAAAGGATTGTTGAGTGAGTGCCTCTTTTTCTATTTCTACCTCTGTTTTGTTAGGGCATTGTTGTTCCCACAGGCTGGTGAGCTTCCACCTTCTCTGCGCGGGTAGCAAGGGGGCATGGCGATGGGAGACGCTTAGCCTTACGTAGTCTTTTTTTTTTCGTTTCACAACCTTTTTCTTTCCTATTATTTGAATTCGATTTTTCTCCTTTCCCCTGGCCACTGATTTAATCCAAAAGGGTGATCATTTTGGAGCCTGTCCAAATAAACAATTTTTTTTTTCTTGGAAATTCTTCTTGGTTTTGCTGTTTGAAAACATTTTTTTTTTTTTTTTATTATTAGTGTGTATAGGAGTGATTGGATTTGGTGTGAGTGGAAGGAAATTTTATACTAACTTTAAATTCATTTTTCTTTTCTTTTTCAAATTTAAAGTAAATTTTCATTGTTCTTTTCTCTTTTCATAAAATTTCTTTTTTTTTTTATATCTTAGAAAAAAAAAAATTCATTCAAAATGTCGGCCTTTGAGACCTACCTGTCTCAGGGTAAGACGTTAGGCCTTGATGGGCCGGAGTTGATTCAATATGTCAAACAGTGTGAGGATCGCGCTGAGCGCGCAAAAGAAATGCTCCGCATTACATGACACAGTAACAGGGTCGTTGCCCGAGCGAAAAGAATACATTTCTCAGAATTTTGTAGATCCAAAATATCGGAATCAAAAAATATCCATAAGGTTTGCAAAACGGTTTAAAAGAAAATGAAAAATGGGTTATTGCTTGCAACAGTACCCAATTAAGTTAAATAATAAATGCTCTTCCATCCTTACAGAAGAAAGCTGAGGCATTCGTCAAAATATTTTCAGAAAATAACTTGCTGCCTAGTCTCAGTCCATCTATCATCAGGTGTTTTAGAGAGGAGGAAGAAAAACGAACTATCTTTCAGGATCCACCATTAAATCATTTCCATTATTTAAACGCTCCTATTACAAATGATGAATTTTGTGAGACGTTAGAATCTTTTTCTTCAAATTCAAGTGCTGTTGGCCTAGATGGTATATCCTTTCAACAGTTATACCACTTGCCTTCACATTGGAAACGATTACTGCTGCATTCATTTTACCAAAAATGTTGGTTTAATGGAACTCTCCCTAGTATCTGAAAGAGATCTGTTGTAGTCCCAGTTCCAAAACAAGGTAAGCCCAGTTCAGACATTGGCCAATAGCACAAACCTCTCACGTTGGAAAGTTGTTAGAAAAGATTATCCAAAGACGTCTTTTATATTTTTGTGAAAAAGAAAGTATAATCCCAGTGAATCAAGCGAGATTTCGCAAAGGTCGATGTACAATAGATCATTTGGTGAAACTTACAAGTCAAATTAAAAAGCAGTTTGCTAGACGAAAAAGTACACTTGATACCTTTTTTGATATCAGAAAAGCGTATGATAGATCTGGCACGCTAGACTACTTTACAAATTGAAAGAAATAGGAATTAATGGAACGATGTTTCAATACTTTAAAAGTTTTTTCATCGCAGAGACCCATATGTACAAGAATAGGGAAGGTTTACTCGTCTTTTCAGAGCATTGATATCGGAATTCCACAGTGCTCTATTATAGCCCCCATGTTTTTAACATTCTTATTTATGATCTTCCAAAGATATTATCAAAAAGTGTGAGTTTAGTACAATATGCTGATGACACTGCTATGTGGATAAATACAAATATCCGAAAGCATACTGGAAAGAGAATTACTTCTTCTTCTTCTTCTGCGTTCGACTGAAGCTGGATGCGTCAGACTTGTAACCCGGCCGCCATGATGAAGCCCGCGGTCTTCTCCAGGTCAGAACGGGCTCCCCAAAGCTGCGCCTGTAACTCCGTTCCCCTCCGGCCAGGTTTTGTGTCGTAGAGCTGCGTGAGCAGGACAGCGCAGGAGGACATGTTCAGGGATCTGGGGTCCAGTGCCGCATGGACACTGGTCAGTGTAGGTGATCTTCAGGCGGTTAAGGTCGCTCAGTAGTCTGCAGTGGCCGATCCTCAGTCTGAAGAGGATTGTCTGCTGGTGCCTTTGGAGCTGGTGGATCGGGTCAGCACCACTCTCTGCACCCAGCCTTCTCTTCCACTGGGACTGAAACTGGTTGTGGATGATGGTCTTGGCCTCCCTGTAGGTCACGGGGTGGCTGAACTGCTCCATTTTGCTGCCTGCCTTGGAGATAGCATCAGCTTTTTCGTTGCCCATGATCCCAAGGTGAGACGGAATTCACTGAAGCGTAACGACAGACTGTTTTGTTTTGAGAGTTCATGGAGGGCAGCCTTGATGTTGTTCACTTCTTGTTCTGAAGTCCCTGCAGCAGAGATCGGCAGTCTGTGAAGAAGACAACCTTCTGTGATGGGCTGGCCGGTCCCAGAAAGATCCTCACTGCATGGAGCAGTGCTATTGTCTCCGCTCTGTAGTTGGAGGAGATCTTTCCAGTAGGGAAGGCCTTGTGCGTCACTCTTCCATTGGTATGTCTGATGAAGAATCCTGCTCCTCCATTCTTGACTGCTCCTTCTGAGGATCCATCTGTGAAGACGTGGGTCCACTCACTGGGGTTGTATTGGTTGGCAATCATCCCCTGTGCTAGAGCTTTCATTATTTGAGGGGCTTGAGGGTCCAATCTTTTAATGCCAGGAACTTCGGTGATGATTGCGATATCTTCCAGGTGATTGTCTGGTTCCTCAAAATCTGGAAGCATCTCCATTTCGGCTGGTGAATCAGACAGCAGGTCTTCATTTCTGCGATGCAGGCTCTTAGACAGGTGGCTGAAACTTGTTTCTCTTTAGCCTGTTTTTGGTGGGGTTCTGCATCTCGGCGTGCATGGGGTGGGTAGGCATACGCAGTAACTTTTCACTGTGGATGAAAACTTTCTCTCTCGTCGTCGCGTCTGTCGGGAGGGAATGTAGGCTAGTAAGCTCCATGGCTTGGATTGGGGTATTCTTCATCCCACCAGTGACCAGTCGCAATCCTGCATTCTGCACTTTGTTCAGGCGACCGGTGTTGGTCTTGAGAATTACGAATCATATACAGAAGATATATCAGTTAGAGATAGATAGATTAAACAACTTTATGGAAAATAACGGGCTTATTCTCTCAGGTGTAAAAAACACAGTTAATGTTTTTCAATAATGGAGACAATCCAATGTACTTGCCAAGCTTCAAATTGAAATGGTTCTGAATTGCAGTTCTCACAAAACAAAAAATTTCTGAGTGTGAATTTAACCCCTAAACTTAACTGGCGTTTTTTACATTGAAAGCTTGATAGCTAAAACATGGAAATGTTTAAACTTACTGAAAATTATTTGTATTCAACCGTGGACTCAAGACACAAAAGCCCTCCTGCACCTACCTGTTTCTCTAATATGATCAAAACTAGTGTACGGACAAGAAGTTTATTTTTCAGCTCCTCAAATTCTACTACTGAAAAAATTGCAAAGTATAGACAGCAAAGCTATTAAATTAGCGCTTGGTGTCCCAGTGCACACAAACACATTGAAGGTGTACAAAGAAATTAATATGCTATCACTGTCAGATCAACGTAGATAAGCTGCAGCCAAATATGTCGCAAGAAGTCTTTCAGTACCTAATTCAGTCGAAAAACGAAGTGTTGATGGCTTCAAATGTTGAATATCCCCAAAGAACTAAACAGCTAGATTATCTTTGTCCCGTTCGAAATTACACGAAAGATTCTTTTGAAAAATGCAATATTCATGTCACTTCACTCTCACCTGCTCCTGTCGTTCCCCCGGTGCCTCCATGGGAACACACACAAGCTATCTTTGACATAGAGTACACTGATGTCCGGGAAAATGATAGCATTAACATTTTAACTTCTAAAGTGTGAGAAAAAACAAATATTCAGATCATTTTAAAAGTTTTACGGATGGTTTCCGTTTGCCAGTTAAGTGCAGGTTCAGGTTTTGTTATCCCGGCTTTAAATGTTAAAAAAAGCATACAGCCTTGGAAAAGGATTTTCTATTTTTACAGCAGAATTGTATGCCATTCTTATGGCATTACTCTTTATTTGTGTGATAGTTATAATTCTTTCCGTAACATTTTATTTTGTGTTGATTCTAAGGCAGTGTTAAATGGTTTGAAAGTTTGGGATGTTAAAACAAGAAAAGATGAAATCTTTGAAATAAAGCATCTAATTAATTACATTATTTCAACAGGAATAAATATAATCTTCTGCTGGGTCCCTTCACAGTGTGGTATATTTACTGGAATGAAATAGCAGATAAACTAGCCAGACGCAGGGTAATGGGCAATGCTGCAAAAATAATTTGAAGTTAGATATATCTGAAATACACTCGTTATTGGAAAGCTGTTTCCGAATTGAGAAGTCTCAAGATAAATGTGTAATGGAAACATATCCTAGACATATTTCTTGTTTAATATACAAGATACGTTTAAAACTCTTGGAAGACCAAATATTCCCAAAATATAGCGTGCGCGTGTTCTAAGCATTATCTGGTGAACATATACTTTTCCATTGCCCCCATTTTAAATGCTCTTTATTCAAAAGCAAAACATTGAAATTTCGAAATCTAAACCGGTTCACGGTATTTCTTTCAGTTCAGAAATTGTTGAGGTTGCAAAAATTACGTCTCAATCTCAAATTAGCATATTTTTTTTATAATTATGATAGTGTAGTTTATATTAAAATTTGTACTGTTCTTGACATTATTTCTTACCTTTTCCTCCCCCCTGTCCCATCCTGTCCCCTCCCCCTTTCCCCCCTCCCATAAAGTCTATTATCACCAAGTGTGAACAGACTATAAATCAACAACAACAACACACATATTGAATTATGAACAAAGCTTGCTCTTATGTCTTAGATTGAAGAAATAGGGGGAGATAAGCATACATATATGCAGTGGTAGATGATTCTGTCCTAACTAACAGTATGTGCTTGAGTGGGTGAATGGGGAATATTAAATGCTTCTGAAAATGAACCTTCAGCAAGCTTGTAGTCTCCAAGTGGGAGACAGTCTACAATAAGGAGGAAACTCACAAACATATATCTCCTGGTCAGATACCGGTACATTATCGGTCAGACAGCGGTATTTCAAAACCCGATTGTTTCTCCTCAGTGACCGCGGAAAATGGTAATTTGACTCCTCTGCCTTTTCTGTTTTAAGAAGAATGCTATCCCAGAAAAAAGGCTGGTGTGCAATACCGTAGTTTTTGTTG
Source organism: Conus betulinus (assembly GCA_016801955.1). NCBI lineage: Eukaryota > Metazoa > Mollusca > Gastropoda > Neogastropoda > Conidae > Conus > Conus betulinus. The sequence continues at coordinate 836,495 of JADBJO010000090.1, read as the reverse complement.
AGTTAAAAAAAAAAAAAAAAAAACAAAGGTGCCACCTAAGAAGCAAAAGAAAATCATGAAAGAGTAAAAACAAATTACATTTTTCTTGTGAAAAAAATAGAGAAAATTAAAAAGATATCATCTTAAGACACAAGTGCTGAGGGCCAGTTCTTGGAATGAATCCACAAGGGACTAAATTACAATAAACTAATAAATTCCAAGGATAAGTACCGAGCACCATTCCAGCAACTTACAGAGCAGCTTGGTGTTGTAATGACTGCAAGAAAAATTGAATTATAAACGAAGCTTGCTCTTATGTCTTAGATTGAAGAATAGGGGGAGATACGCATACATATCTGCAGTGGTAGATGATTCTGCCTAACAGTATGTGCTTGAGTGGGTGAATGGGGAATATTAAATGCTTCTGAAAATGAACCTTCAGCAAGCTTATAGTCTCAAGTGGGAGACAGTCTATATAACACACACACACACACACACACACACACACACACACACACACACACACACAATATATATATATATATATATATATATATATATATATATATATATATATACATACATACATACACACGCACACACGCACGAACGCAGGCACGCACAAACACACGCACACGCACAACCGCACCGCGCGCGCACTCACACAAACACACACACATTCTTTCTTTTACACACACACACACACACACACACACACACACACACACACACACACACACACACACGCACACACGGATGCGCGCGCGCATACATACACACTTCTGGTGAGGTTGACGGCATGAGTATAGTCAATTTAGATAGCAAAGGCTGTCTATAAGATTTTGGCTGAATTAATTTAGTTCTAATGTTCCTTAGGGCTAGACAGCAAAGAACAAAATGAATTTCATTTTCTGGAGACTCTTTACAAAGCGGACACAATAAGTCATTGACATCAACAACGGTTTTGTATCTAAACTTGTGAACTACTAATTCTGATATTCCAAATCTGAATTTGATCATGATGCATTTCAAGTGTCTCTATCCATTCTAAAGTTAAATAAAGTTTCAAATAATGAAAGTTGCAAACATTTCTATAGAAATCAAACCTCTCACTATGTTGCACATGATCTGACCATTACTGCCAAGTGCAGTCAACCAATCGCTGACAAAAACAATGTAAAACCTGTTTATATTTCCAACACCTTGATTTGACCATAAAAAAACAAAAACCATATTCAAAAAGACAAATATATACTTTACTAACCAGGTTGTGTTTTTCCTCCAACATCAAGACCATAATTATAACATGTTATAAGCTTTGCGTGGTAATCTGTGTTCCTCCATATGCAGTAAATTTAGCTAATAGTGAATGCACTTAACTGCTGAAACTATATACATGAGGAATCTATTCGTCTCGCCATAATTAAGACCGTTAGGCGTTCGCCTCTCCCACCAAAAAACCCTCTTAAAGCGAACACGTACATAGATTCACAGTATACGACAGCGCTATTTAACCTCTATAATTTAGATCGATACCGAACAATTGGCTGAACCTGAGTATCAAACAAGCTGAGAAACACATTAAAATACGTAGTGCTGAGGATATACAATTTGTTCATCATACAGAGCAACGCATTTTTCGTTTTGCCTGCAAGATCTTTGCACGCACCAACAAAACTTAAACGCGTAGAGAAAAAATATACCCATATACTTATAAGTATATCACAACAGGCACTGAGACATCATCATAGAACCACCTTTCTTTTAGAGTCAAATAACCATCATTACGAAATACAATAATGTTACTTTTGGACAAAATAACTCTCAGCTGGAGAGAAGCAGCTGCGCGTGAACTAGCAGACACAGACAGACTATTCAACTGAGTCTGTAAACCAGTAATAGTCTCCGATATCAAAACTACATCATCAGCTAATAAGAGAATAAACAATTCAAAAGCATCCAGTGTCAGCAAAGCCCCATGTCTTCCATTGTTGATCGCTACAATTGCTAGCTGAATGATGAAGAAGGAAAACAAAACTGGACTGCAAGCATCACCTTGCCTAACTCTAGCTGTACAGTTAACAAAATCTGTCAGTTTAGCACAACAACGAACTCGCGCACCAAATTTGAGAAAGATTTGGAACATCACAATTAGTAGTTCACTAGTTTAGATACAAAATCGTTGTTCATGCGTGCAAGGATCTCATACATGCTTCTGATACATCTGTAGAGTTTACCCCTAATACCATTTTTTAATCATGACTGGCCAAAGAAGATTTCTATGTATGGAATCAAACGCTTTTTTCAAAATCTATAAAAGCGACATGCAATTTTCGATTATACGAAAACTGTTTCTGAACAAGAGCCATTAAAGTGAACATGTGGTGAACAGTCCAATAACCTTTTTTGAAACCAGCTTGGTGATCACCAGTAATGTTCTTTTCCTCAATCCATTCTTGCAGACTATTATTTACTGTAATTCCGAACAGTTTACTACTTACATTGCAAGGGTGAAGCCCTATAATTGCTTGGATTATTAGCGTCACCTTTTCTAAAGATGGGCACTGATGTTCTGGGGCAGTTTGCTACTTCGCTGCGGGGACGGCAGCGAAAGCAAAGTGCCCCAGAAATCAGTGTCAGGAGCAAGCCTAAGGTGACACCGGCAGCTCCGGTTCACAGGGTCAGAAAGGCAACTCGTTTTTTTTTTCTCAATGGCTCTTTTCAACATGAAGTTGATGAATACTGACAAAAAGGAGCCACATGACACCCTGAAGACTAGGGGGGCTGACGGCATGGTGTCTTCAGTACTTGTTGACAAAGGCACAGGGTCCAACTCACCGTCAGTCCCTCAGCGTTGGCTAAAACAGTGCCACTGTTTCAACAGCGACCCGCACGAAACGAGCCACGGTTCACGCATCCAGAGAGAGAGAGAGAGAGAGAGAGAGAGAGAGAGAGAGCAGACAGACAGACAGACAGACAGACAGAGAACAAATAGAGACTGAACAAACTCTATTTAAAAAGAGAAAAATGAAAAGTAAAATAAACATGATTTATGCTTTTTTTTTTTTACATCCAGCCCTACAGGGAAAAATATGTACGTATATACACATATGAAATGCATAAATCAGAAAAATGAAATAAAAAGAAAACAGAATACTGACCAGAAAAATAAAGAAAAAAGCATGCAAATTTTTAAGCTATCCGCCAATAAAGACATGACATAAGAGAGAGAGAGAGAGAGAGAGAGAGAGAGAGAGAGAGAGAGAGAGAGAGAGAGTCGTCGTCGAGGCCGTCCAGCTCCCTCCTCAAAGTTTTATTTGGGAACTTCACTATGCTTGCTAGAATTACGCTGCCATAAATTTACTTTCGGTTTCCGAAGGAAGACACTGTAGGCTACTTGGATCGTTTTGATGGGAAAGGACTGGTGGGAGTCTGAGTGGGGCTGGGGGTGGGGAGAAGGGATGAGTGAGGGGTAGAGGACTAAGGAGCTCAGGAAGGGTAGGGGAGGGATAGGACGGAGCAGGGGTCAACAGTGAAATCAAGTAGGCAACATCGCACTTACCTCCCATCATAATACTGACCCCTACGTCCCCACCTTGTCCTGTCAGGTCTGACCGTCCCCCCCCTCCCCCCCCCCCCCCCTTTTTTTTCCTCTATCCCTCTACCTCCTTCCGTCCCCCTATCTCTCCTTTCCTCTGCCGACCAAACATCCTGCAAACAGGAGGTGGAGTGGAAGGTTAACTCCCAAGGAAGGTAGAATGGTACCAGGCAGTGCCACTATCGTCTTTTGCCTCCCGGCTTCCACTACTAAGGGCAAGAGGGCATTTTTTTCCCCATTAGCCGTCTAGACACGGATTAAAACGTACCTGTCCACCTCGCTTCGGACTCGTTTCTTCAATAACCCATACTCCCCAACCATCCATACCCACCTCCCTGGCACCCCTCCCTCCCGTATCCCGCCAACTCGTTCACTGCTCTAGTCGCCAGATCGTCGCTAAACCGGTTGTTTGGCCCTC
>JADBJO010000090.1:822500-830000 GCA_016801955.1 Conus betulinus | reverse complement strand
AGCGCTCATAACCTACAATAGAAATGGGTGAATACAGAACACTACAAGAGACCAGCCGCCGTGGCGAAGTGGTTAGCGTCGCGGACTCACGGCTGGGAGGTCGTGGGTTCGAATCCCATCAGAGTCATGTGGGTTTTTCTGCCCCGACCGGCTCCTACCCAGAGTTGAGTTTGCTGCGGACTCAGTTGGGAAGACTGGAACCACACAGTCGAGTTTCATCCACTTAGTGGATGCGTTTCTGAGAGTGTTGCTCAAATTTCCTGACCAACACTGCAGGTGCCTGTATCTCTCGGGCCTGGTTGACGCCGGGATATATTATGAAAGGAAGTGTAGAGTACAGCTCTGTCATGTAGTCTCAGACCGAAATGGAAATCCGTAGCATCATCTTCATCATCCTCATTCTCATCGATCAGCATTAAAAAAAAAAAAATGTCTCAAGTTCTGTGGCCCTTCATGCCCTGCTCTCATGGTGACCCTCAGTTTCGATGTCTTCTACACGTCTGTGGCCTTGGTTTGGTTCTGTCGGGGTCACCGGTATCGGCGAGTCCATGGGGGCTGTCGTTGGACGGACGTGGTGGCGCCCTCCGGAGGGAGAGCTCACTCACGCCGGCTCCGCGACCAAGCAATTATTGTCGTCAGTAGGGGGCTTAGTAGGTGATGTCCTGCGTTTGTTAGATCAGAACAGGCGCCACTGAACACCACCGAAGTGACTCGGCAGCAGTGCAGTGTCTCCTCGGTGGGTTGCCTCTTGACGACTTGACATTGACGGCTCCCAGTGGATTGCCGGTGCCGGGGCTGCGGCGGGACCAGCCGGGCTGTGGCTGTGGACGGGGTGTCGGAATGAGCGGCGTGGGTGCACTGCCTCTGAGGTGGCGCAGAGGTTGGGACAGCAAAAAAAAAAAAAAAAAAAAAAAGAACACTACAAGAGAAGACAACATGCTCTGCGTATAGTGTGGTCGAAACTAAAACTATTTTGTCTGATGCTAACTGAACAGCTTTCAAAAGAAAGGCCTGACCCAAACTTGCATAAATTTTGCCCAATTAAAATGCTAGGCAATGACAATCTACTACAAATTTATATTACAAAACATGTTCATGATTGCATGAGTATGAAAAGACAACAATGGTCCTCTATACGGGGTCCCGATGAACGGGTATATTCAGCAATCATGACATCTACCATGCTGTGTCTATAGACTGAGGATCTATTGAAGTCTGAGTCTGAGTCACACACACACACACACACACACACACATACGCGCGCGCGCGCGCGCACGCACGCACGTACAAAACGCAGAAAGAGAGAGACAGAGAGAGAAGAACGAACAAAGAAAAGAAGAAGAAGAGAAGAGAGAGAGAGAGAGAGAGAGAGAGAGAGAAGAGAGAAGAAGAGAGACAGAGAGAGAGAGAGAGAGAGAGAGAGAGAGGGGGGGGGGGGAGGAAGGATGGACGTTCATTTCATTCATTCATCTTGCTCTCTACTGGGTTTTTTTTTCCTGCACATAGTTACCTGATGACTATATTTTTTTTCTGTGTCTGCCAATATCAGTGTCTGAGAAACTGTTCGTCTTCAATACTCTGCACTACATTCGTTGCTAAAAAAAAAAAATCATGGATATTGGCGCATTCGCATATGTTTTGCCTTTTACAGTAATACACATTTTCCCCCCCTATTAAGACGATGTGGTTTATTGTATTTTGCATTTTGTTATCTTTCTCACAAGCATGTTTCTTAACTCCAAATAGAATGTCATTGTCAAATATATTTAACGTCATAGGGATACCTTTCTGACCACGAGTATAGCATTCAATCTTATTCCAGAATGCTTTGACTGGTGGGCAACTGTAAAAGAAGTGTTCTAAATAATCCACTTTGTTTCGGCAAATTGAGCATTTCTTGTCATCCATCAGTTTCATTTCATGTGACAAAACATTTGTTGGGTACGTGTTAAGAACAATTTTCCACTGCAACTCCCTCAATCTAATTTCTTTCCTAGCAGCATGTGCCATTAACCATGTATCCTTGCCTATTTCTTAGTTTAAATTTTTTAGCCAAAATTGATGAGCACAAGTTTTTACGTCTTCAGTCGTCTTTTCTTTGTCTTTAAATATTTTCATGATAAGTTTTGGTTTTCAACAATAAACCTTGTAATCAAACTCATCCTGTATCCATTCTCCTTGATAAGGGGTTTTACTGATCCAGTTTTTCCAGGACACGGGTACTGAACTTACTAGGGCGTTTTACTCAAATTGTACATTTACTCGATTGTGTAATACCTTTTCCAAAACCTCCTCTTGCTCAGCATTCTATGTTCGTTTTCTTTGATTATGTCTTTGATTCGTTCAATTCCTACTCGTTTCCAAGAAGGAAAAAATGATTTATGGTCTTCACTTAGATTTTTTTTTTAAAGTTTACAAAAAGTTTTTTTATATCAGTTTCCTTAGTTTTTTGTCTCAAGTTTTGTCTAGATATATCAGTTTTCCTTAGTCAGAGTTTTGTTGTCTCTTACGTATACGGAACCTCTTGCAAAAAACGGGGCTGGCTGTTAATTTGACAATGTAGTTTTTAGCATTTTTTATAGTATACAGAGTTCTTGCAAAAAAAGGCTGTGAATTTAACAATGAGCAATTTAACATTTTTTTATGTACAGTTTATGTCAAAGGCACCCATGTTGCTTACTAACAACTGGGAATATAGCCCCAGTTATCATTTGTTGCTGTGAATAATCTACCAATCCACTGTTAATAGAAACTTTTTTTTGCATCCCAAAAATGTTGACCATCTTGACTGCTCCTTTGCTAATATCGGCTTCCATTATTTTTTCATTTTATCTTCTCTAACGCTTTTTTTTTTACTGGAACTCTTCCTTTGTCATATCAATTTATATTTATATAGGGTTTTGTTTAGTGTGGTTCAAACCTTAGGCAGACCAACAGACTGCATTACAAATTCAAATTAACTCAACGTAAGGCATTTTTTTTTTTTTTTTTCCTCATGACTTCATAAATCTCTCTTGCTCCATGTTTTAATTAATTTCTTAAGTATTTCGATTCCTTTTGGCCTGTTTTCGTCTATGGTTATTGTAGCTTGGTTATTTTTGAAGTATATCCCCTTTTTTTTTCTGTCAACGTAAATGGCAGATTGTTTTCCTACCCTTGTATCCCTAGTCTTATTGCTTTTGGTATTTGTGTGTGTGTGTGTGTGTGTGTGTGTGTGTGTGTGTGTGTGTGTGTGTGTGTGTGTGTGTGTGTGTGTGCGTGTGTGTATTCAATTTTAGACCAGAGAAAACTGAGAATTTATGTATTATGTCAGGCGTTTTCATCATATAATCCCTGTTGTTGAAAAACAATGTTTATGGCTTGTAAACTTTCTTACTTTTACCTTTAACGGTTCATTATTAGAAGCTGGAAATGCAATTCCTGAAATGTTCCTATTTCAATCTTTATCGCGAGAACTACAACAGCTAGGATGAAAGCCAGAGGTGAGAAGGGACATCCCCGCCTGATTCCACAGCTTACAGGAATGAATCCGAGATCCAGCTCCACGATTTATGCTAGTAACTGTTCTCGATGTTACTATACTTACTAATCTTTTGAACTGGTTCCCAGACCCGATCTGTCAAAGGTATGTAACATTTAGCAACAGAGTGGAATGCCTTATGATAATCTAGTGCTAACAGATATCAGCACTGCTAAACTAACGTTGTTTGTTGTATCCATTTACCGGCTACACATGAAGACAACAGGCACACGGAACAAACATGGAAACACCCATCTTTCTGTGTTTACTCTTCCTTTTTCTTTCGTTCGTTCGTTCGTTGCTTTTACCCCTTCTTTTCTTTAAAAAAAAAATTCCAGTGCTGCACGTGTGATGCTGTGATAGTCGTTCCGTCAAAAACTGGAAGAAAACCCAAGGCGAGTACAGACGCACACACACCAAAACCAACAACAACAACAACAACAACAACAACAAACCAAAGAAAAGAAGAAAGAAAAAGAAAGAAAAGAAAAGAATAAAAAGAGCGGTGTAACAAAATCTCTACTTCTTTCTGTTTCATCGGTTATATCAATATTGATATAAGGAAACACATAGTGCCAACTTCCAAATGGATTCTTAATCCATCGACATAACATTTTTGCGATTAAAAATGTTTTGTACAGAGTTTCAGATCACAGCAAGAGTATTCATACCGCCAGACGAGTGTGATTTTGCGAGAAGTCAGAAGCTTTCATGGTACTGAACACAATCATTTTGGAGCAAAGGAGAAAAGCCCAACCTGTTTTTCGTTGAATGAGTGGTAACTGTGTTTGTTAATTGCCCACTAACTGATATCTTTGAGGCTTCAGGAAAAAAATTCAAGTCTTGCCAGGAAAACAATTTTGTTCAAACGCGCGTACCTCCACAGCTAATTGTCATGACGTAATAAGACCTGAGAAATAATACAGTACGTATTTTCACTCTATACAATTTCTTCTCTACGCGAGTTTTTTTGTTTTTAAGCGAAACGTAACGGTATTTCTACGTGATCTAAAAAAAAAAAAAAAAAAAAAAAAAAAAGTGCTAGATCCTTTAGTGACTGGTTTTCTCCGTTTACGACTCCACGTGCGTGAGTCATAACGCGGTCTTGTGGCTAATGGAACATTATTCATATCGCCGACAGGCCGACTCACCGTGCTGAGCGACCCAAGTCTCCTATCCTGGGAAGTTCTATCCAGATTGTCGATCTGTCTTGTCTGTCTGTCACCATGCGACTGTCGGTCGGTCTGTCTTTTGGTACGTGACTGTCATTCTGCCTTTTCCGTACGTGACTGTCGGTCTGTCTTTTTGGTACGTGATTATCAGACTATTCAGTTGGAGCCTATCAGGCTCTGGCTGTCAGTCTGTCTGTTAGGTACGTGACAGTCTGTCTGTCTTTTTTTTCGGATCGTGACTGTCGATCTGCATGTTCGGTATCGTGACTGTGGGTCTGTGTTTTTCAGTATATGACTGTCGGTCTGCCTTTTTTCAGTTCGTCATTGTCAGTTTATCTTTAATTACATGACTGTATGTCTTCTTTTTCAGTGCGTGATGGTAGGGTTTTCGACAATACGTAACTGTCGCTTTGCCTTTTTCCGTTTGTGACTGTCGGTTTGTCGTTTTCAGCATGTGACTGCAGCTTCTCTTCGGTACATGACAGTTGGTCTGTCTGTCAGTACGTGACTGTCTGCTTGCCTTTTTGGTACAGGACTGTCAGTCCGTATTTTCAGTAGGTCACTGTCGGTTTGTCTTTTCGGTACGTGACTGCCGTTCTGTATTTTCAGAAAGTGACTGTCCATCTGTCTTTTCAATACATGACTGTTAATCTCTTTTTCAGTGGATGACTGTCATAGATCTGTTTTTTGTTTTTCGGTCGGTGCAAGACTGTCCGTCAGTCTTTTTGGTATGCCACTATCAATCTGTCCTTTCAGTATGTGACCGTTCCTCTGTTTCTTCAGCATGTGGCTGTCCGTATGCTTTTTCAATATGTGACTGTCCATCTTTCTTTTCAATACGTGACTGTCGGTATGTCTTTTGAAAAGGTGGTCGTCGGTCCGTCTTCCCAGTACGTGATTTTTTGTTTGTTTGTTTGTTTATTCTATCTTTTCAACGTCACAGTCTATCCGTATTTTCAGGACGTGACTGTCAATGGGTCTTTTCAAAACACGTGACTGTCGCTATACCTTTTCAAAACTTGATAGTCGATCCGTCTTTTCAGAGCAAAACTTTCGGGTCAGTCTTCTTAATATGTGACTGTCAGTCTGTCTTTTCGGTATGTGTGACTTTCGGTCTTCTTTTTCAGTGCCTGATTGTCGGCCTGTTTTGTCGGAAAATGACTGTCAGTATGTATGCCGGTATATGATAATCAGTTGATCTCTTTTCTGAGCACATGACTGTCGGTCTGTCTTTAGGCACATGACAGTCGGTCTGTCTTTAGGCACATGACTGTCGGTCTGTCTTTAGGCACACGACTTTTGGTCTGTGTCTTTAGATACACAGCTGTCGGTCTGTCTTTCGATACATGAGTGTCGGTCAGTCTTAGGCACATGACTATTGGTCTCTCTTTAGGTACATGACTGCTGGTCTGTCTTTAGGTACATGATTGTTGGTCTGTCTTTTGGTACATGACTGCTGGTCTGTCTTTAGGTACATGCTTGTTGGTCTGTCTTTAGGCACATGACTGTCGGTCTGTCTTTAGGTACATGTGTCGGTCTGTCTTTAGGTACACGACTGTCGGTCTGTCTTTAGGTACATGACTGCTGGTCTGTCTTTAGGTACATGCTTGTTGGTCTGTCTTTAGGGCACATGACTGTCGGTCTGTCTTTAGGTACATGTGTCGGGTCTGTCTTTAGGTACATGACTGTCGGTCTGTCTTTAGGTACATGACTGTTGGTCTGTCTTTAGGTACATGACGTCGGTCTGTCTTTAGGTACATGACTGTCGGTCTGTCTTTAGGTACATGTGTCGGTCTGTCTTTAGGTACATGACTGTCGGTCTGTCTTTAGGTACATGACTGTCGGTCTGTCTTTAGGTACATGACTGTCGGTGTCTCTTTAGGTACATGACTGTCTGTCTGTCTTTAGGTACATGACTGTCGGTCTGTCTTTAGGTACATGACTGTCGGTCTGCCTTTAGGTACATAAGTGTCGGTGTCTCTTTAGGTACATGACTGTCTGTCTGTCTTAGATACATGACTGTCGGTCTGTCTTTCTTTAGGAACATAACTGTATGTCTGTCTTTTGGCACATGACTGTCGGTCTATTTTTAGGTACATGACTGTCAGTCTGTCTTTAGGTACCTGACTGTCGGTTTGTCGTTAGGTACATGTCTATTGGTCTGTCTTTAGGTACATGTCTGTTGATCTGTCATCTAGATAGGCCTGCAAGTCTGCTGATATGGGTTTTTTTTTTTTTAGCACACGACTGTCAGCTTGTCTTTTTTTAAAAAACGTGACTGTGGGTCCGTCTTTTTTGGTAAATGACTATCGGTCTGTCTAATTCAACACGTGACCGTCGGTCTGTCGTATCGGTACGTGATTGTTGGCTTGTCCTTTTTCGTACTGGTGTCAGGCTGTCTTTTTGGTAGGTCTCTCTCTCTCTCTCTCTCTCTCTCTCTCTCTCTCTCTCTCTCTCTCTCTCTCTCTCTCTCTCTCTCTCTCTCTCCCCCTTGATATGGGATTGTCCCTCTGTCTTTTTTTGAATGTGATCGTCGGTTTGTCTGTGGACAGTAATTTTCCATTCAGTTGAAAACACACGCGCGCGCTCGCGGACACGTATGCACGCACGCGCGCATGCACGCTTACGCACACTTACAGACAGCAGACGCATGCACGCCCACAATGACTGCACGCACGGACGCACACAAGTAAGAGAGCCGGCGGTGGGAATGGGGGCTGGGGGTACTAAGCCTATTGCACAACCTTGCCAACTTCTTCTTACCTATACGTGATAGTCATACGTGGAAGCATGGTCAATAAGATAAAC
>JADBJO010000090.1:810000-817500 GCA_016801955.1 Conus betulinus | reverse complement strand
ATGCGCTTCTGAGAGTGTTGCTCAAATTTTTTGACCAACACTGCAGGTGTCTGTATCTCTCGGGCCTGGTTGACGCTGGGATATATTATGAAAGGAAGTGTAGAGTACAGCCCTGTCATGTAGTCTCAGACCGAAATGGAAATCCGTAGCATCATCTTAATCATCCTCATTCTCATCGATCAGCATTAAAAAAAAAAGTCTCAAGTTCTGTGGCCCTTTCATGCCCTGCTCTCATGGTGACCTCAATTTCGACGTCCTCTCCACGTCTGTGGCCTTGGTTTGGTTCCGTCGGGGTCACCGGTATCGGCGAGTCCATGGGGGCTGTCGTTGGACGGATGTGGTGGCGCCCTCCGGAGGGAGAGCTCACTCACGCCGGCTCCGCGACAAAGCAATTATTGTCGTCAGTAGGGGGCTTAGTAGGTGGTGTCCTGCGTATGTTAGATCAGAACGGGCGCCACTGAACACCACTGAAGTGACTCGGCAGCAGTGCAGTGTCTCCTCCGGCGGGGGTGCCTCTTGACGACTTGACATTGACTGCTCCCCGTGGATTGCCGGTGCCGGGGCTGTGGCGGGGGACCGACCGGGCTGTGGCTGTGGACGGGGTGTCGGAATGAGCGGCGTGGGTGCATTTGCCTCTGAGGTGGCGCAGAGGTTGGGACAGCAAAAAAAAAAAAAAAAAAAAAAAAAACAAAAAAAAAAAACTAACAAGACAGCCATAATTAAAAACAATCATTCTTGGGAAAAAAAACTGCAACAAATTTTATTTCAATTCTAAAACAGAACCGTCGTTTACGTTGCTGCCTTATAATCTATCGTTCAATGGCTTTTCGGTCTAGTAGGCCTTAAAGCATGATGGAAAATGAGTTATTATCACTTGCATACACAGATGGTTAAGACTCATGGGAACAGAATTTTCAATGATTCGTGTTCATGTACTCTGGTGTTATTGTATAGTATGCCAACTTTAAAAAGATTTAATTTACATAGGCGCAGAATCCAAAAGCTATTTACTCACATAACTGATATTTTCATGGATCAGATTCTGTGTAACTAGGTAGCTTGCTTCTTTGAATACATTTTCTATCTTTACAGCATCAACAACATTTTTTACAAAATATAATTTTCAGAAAAAAATCTCTTATCTCACTATTATTACAAATTTTCAGTGGTGATTATTGTTTTCAAGTGAAACAACACTGTTTTCTTGGCGATAATCAATGGCTTCATCTTGAATACAATAAATCTTATCTTTTGATGACAAGACGGTTTCCATAACTGACGTGTGTTTTCTCTAGCCCAGCCGGCGGAGTACGCGCTCTGTGTTTGCTGTCTGGGTCATCATACTGCACCACACGCTAACGGCGACAGACGTGCCCTCAGGACGAGGTGATTTTTTTCCCCCGGTCACTGACTGAGCGCGTGAAGCTGACGCAACGGGGTCTGCGTGAGTGTTGTATTGACCCATGATTGTTCCCTCCACTACTCCCTCCCTTCCTTCCTTCCCTTTCCCTCCTCATTCTCCTCCCCCTCCTCCCACACCCCTTCCTTCCCGCGCAGACACGAATGCATACGATTCAGTGACTCATCCATTCGTGGCAGCAATCCCCCTATGGGAGAAAAAACATCATTTTGATCATCAATGCAGGCGTTGTTTCTCGTCATGCTTTCCTTCGCCCCATCCAACGCCCACTCCCCTCCTCCGACCCCCACCCACGTCTCTCTTCCTCTTTGCCATCCAACTGTAGAATCCGATCCTTCTGCTTCCTAATTTTCTGGCCAATCCCAAGTTATGACCATAACAGTCCAGGCAATCGTGGATAGAGGCCACATCGATCAGAGCTGTAACGAAGCAAATTACGGTCATAGCTACGTACAGAATTAAAATCCCAAGGTAAGGGGGGCGAGGGGGAGGGGGGGAGGGGGTGGTGGTGGAGGGGGGCAGGGAAGAAAGAAAGAAAAAAAAAAAGCAATCGATATAAGAAACTAACCATAACAATTTAAATGTTGCTAATGTTACTAAGGCAAGGCCTCTTGATTCAATCAAGATTAAAGAAAAGGAAAAACAAAGGAAGGAAGAAAAAGGATTACTGTACCACTAAACGAAAGAATACACGCACTACAAAACAAACTGTGCGATCTTATCTCTTCCTCCGGCAAGACTGACAAATAACACTGAACCCCTACTGATTCAATATTCTTGGGTTCCAAACCTGTGGACATACCATTTACAATATTTTCTCTTCAGAGTCTGCATCAGCACCGACTTAACTCCCTTAAAGTCATTTAATATGACTCTGCAACCGGGGTTCTGTGTAAAAACATATAAAACAACACAAGCAAAAGAAACAAGCAGAGCAAAACAAAAACAAACACAAACAACACTTGCTTGCTCTAAAATTCTATTCCATCCTTTGTTGAAGATTGCTGACCATGATGTATCGGTGGGATGGATCACACACACGCCTCACCCCTCACCCCCCCACCACACACACCCAGCAGCAGCAGCAGCACCACCGCCGCTGCTACCACTATCATCACGCATTCTGGTGTCATTTAAGTATCACCTCCGGAGACGGAATGTGACAAATGACGGATCATTAACAAAAACAAAACAACAAAACAAACAGACAAACAAACAAACAAAAGCTGGGGGAAAATCTCGAAAGGAAAAAAACAGTTTTGTTTTTTGACAGTTCTTTCTACATGCTGCTATTACTACAAAGCCACAGTCGTGCTGAACTCTTTTTAATTGAAGCAAACAAAAGTCTGAAATCTGAAGAACTACGATAACAGCAACTATTTCTTACTACTACTACTATACTGCTCAAAACAATTGAAAGGCCACAACCACTTTTTAGGGTACCTTGTTTGATTTTATTTTTTCCACTAACACGGCACTGCACCCACCCAAACGTACTGATTTTGGTTGCATGCCTGATCAGTCAACTTGAATTTGATCAGAAATCAACTCAGTCTGTGTCATGCACATCACAGCGGTGAACTGAAATGTGCACATACTGCACGAAAAAAAGGGTGCAAATCAAACAGGCCTGTGCAACAGAGCACATCTGAACTGCAGGAGGAATACTGCAATGCACGTGCAAGCCATGTCTTATCTGAGCACAGGTCAGCCAGTTTTGAGAGACTGGTGGGCATTTATGCCTGTGTTTACGGCACTTTTTGCAACCATGTCTCGGAGACAACGACGACTGAGTCAGGATGACCAAGGGCGGGCAATTGCGTGGCTTCAGGAGGGCATGGGGGTGCGAGAGGTTGGTCGTCGACTGTCAGTCGCCCATTCAGTCATTCAGACTTTGAGAGACCGCTTCAACCAGACAGGAAGTGTTGCTGAGCGAAGAAGACGTCCAGGACGCCCAAGGTCCACCTCCAGACAGCAGGTTTGTTGTTGTCCTGTTGGCTCTGAGGCAGAGAACAGCCACTTCCGACACACTCAGGGGGCAGCTGCAAGCAGCCGGCAATGTCACCATCAGTGACCAGACCATTCGGAAACGGTTTGAGAGAGGCACACCTGCGCTCAAGATGACCAGCCGTCCGTCCTGTCCCGACACACCAGCTCACCGTGCTGCTCGTTTGGCTTGGGCCCAGCATCACTTAGCATGGACCAGAGATCAGTGGGCAAGAGTATTGTTTGCTGACAAGTCCCGCTTTACCTTATCCTTATCATTTTATGACGGCAGGAACCATGTCTGGTGGTGGCAAGGAGAACGCTATCACGATGGTCTCGTGAGCGAGTGTGATCGCTATGGTGGTGGATCCATAATGGTGTGGGGAGGGATGACACGGAACTACAGAACCCCCCCCTGCACATGGTGCAAGGCAACCTCAACAGTGTGGGCTACAGGGATGGCATCCTGCAGCTCCTTGTGCTGCCAGCGCTGCAAGCTATTGGACCAGGCGCGGAACTTCAAGACGACAACGCCAGACCTCACAGGGCTCGAGTCGTCAACAACTTTCTTCTTCAGCAGCAACACGTGATCCACATGGACTGGCCAGCTGCTCACCGGACCTTAATCCAATCGAGCACCTATGGGACGTGTGGGCCGGCGACTTCAAAGCAATCACCCCCCGCCAGTTGACCTCAACCAGCTGTTCCAGTTCCTTGAGCAGGAGTGACAGGCAATACCCCAGATGACTCTGAGGACTCTGACTCAATCCATGAGGCAAAGGTGCATTGCGTGCATCCACGCAAATGGCGGAGACACGCGTTACTGACTGTGTTTTTTGTGTATCTCTGGCGTTCTGACTTTTTTTGAAAGATGGGTAGTGGACTTGAAAGTGACAAAACATGCTGTTCAAATCAATTTTGTCATTAATCTGTGTCATTGATGTTTGATTAATGGCTGAAATAAAGTTCGAAAGCATTGTTTTGGGTTGTTTCCGTTCTGTTGTGAAATAGCGAGAGAATTTCCAAGTGGCCTTTCAATTGTTTTGAGCAGTATACTACTACTACTACTACTCTTTTCGTAACGTACAATTTTTCCTTAAACTAGACAACCAAATTTCTATTTACAATTTAAGTCCACCCCACTCCCAACCTCCCCCTCCACCCCCCCCCCCCCCCCCCCCCCCCCCCCCCCCCCCCCCCCCCCCCCCCCCCCCCCCCCCCCCCCCCCCCCGTGACGCTTGACAACACCATCCGATCGTTCCCACTAAAACACCAAACCAAAGAATACATTAAATCTAAGCCCACTCACCCCTCAACCCCTCAACCCCCCCCTCCCCCCTCCCCCCCCCCCCCCCCCCCCCCCCCTTTCTTGCTTAGGATGGTGCGAAAGCCAGACTGGCACGATCTATGACACAGGAAAAAAAATTGCGTCACGGTAAATACGTGCCGCCTTTCGTTCTTGTGGGTCTAGTCGGCCGACCTCCCTCCTTCCCCCCCCCCCCCCCCCCCCTTTCTCAACCCTCCCCATGCCGTGCGATACTACGCAGCGTGGGATGTGCGTTCTAACAATAGCCCGTCTCACCCCCCCCCCCACACCCCACACCCCTCTCTCTCTACCTCGCGACACAAAGTTGCATGTTGCCCCACGCTCTCCACACCACCACCACCTCCACCCCCCCCCCCCCCCCCCCCCCCTTTCATACCTATATGGTCCCCGTCCTCGCAGACACCTACACGTGCTCGCGGACACTTCACTGACCCCTCAGGACTGCCTGTAGACAAGAGCAGAGGAAGACAAAGGGACAGAGAAGGCCTAGTAAACTCTTGGTAACTCTTTGATCTCAAGTCATTCACTGTTCATTCCCAGGAAAAGTGAGTTGGAACTCTGTTTTACATTTTTGAATCTATGTATTGATTTTATGTATGCTGTGTGTGTTAGCATTGTAACTTTGTACAAATGCTTAGCAACATCTATCAAACTGATGAATGATTATTTGTGTAGTAGTTTGCTTGCCATCATATGGCAAAAGCTCTCTCCCAGTGGTTTTGATTCTTTGTTAACAATCTGACCACTGCTCTTTGTGTTCACCCCCTGACTTTTGTCAGTATGCAACTCTGTCTGTTTAGATAATAATTCAATGATTAATTTTGATCAGGAAAACAGTATGCCTGTGCTAGGTAAAAACTGCTACTCTGATTTATAAATACTGGTGATGATTATTGGAATGATTTGTAGTGTATGACTTTAAGTCTACACCACATGTGTACTTGGACTAAGCATAGCCAAGTCAGTGTGATTTGATTCATATGAAACAAGGAAGAGTTGTATAACTAAAAAACTGTAACATTGTATTACTGTCTCCTACCCTTTTGTAAGCTTAACTTAGCCTTTAAACAAAAGTGGAGGTTAATAGTTATAGCAGAAACTACCATAGAGAAAAACTTTGCTGGCTGAGTCTCACACCCTCTCTGAAAGAAAGAGGAAAAAAAGGTAAATGTGTGCACTCTACAACCCAGCCCATCAGATTCTCACCTACAGATCAAGTTCTCTTTATCGCAGAACTGGGATCCTGGTCACGCTGCACATCACAGTGAACCAGGAGCTGGGGACTTCGCCGCCAGAAACCAGGGCGCGACCCACAACAAATCTACACCAGTGGGGGGCAGTCACCAGCCACAGGAGAGAACACCTGTCTTCTCCCGAAGCAAAGCTAAGTTTTGCTTACCACCTGGACTCAAAACCCATCAGACCCCTTACCCTCACTTTATGATGAAACAGTGAGAACCTGTCTATGAGTACCATTCTGGCTACAGTACTGGGTGCTAGCAAGCAGAATGGATGTATAATAACCATATACATTCAGTGTAACTTAGACAGAACCCCTGTATGCCAACTTAAGCTTGCTGCACAGAGTGCAAGCGAGTAAAGTAGGAGTGAGGAAGGACCCCTCATTGTGGTAGTCCAATGAGAACTGAAACTCAGTCTATGGAAGTGACACGCCATTTCTTATCTATGTGTAAGTAATAAAAGTTGATGTGTGTGAAAGTGCACTTAACTTGTGTCAGTTCCCTGTTGTTCAATCGAATGTTGAATGTTTGAACTTCTCTCTTCAATCTGTATCTCGAGCTATAAGTACTTGTAATTAAGAGTACAGGCCTAAGGAAAATTATCTCAGAGCCAGTCTTCCGTATTTTACCAATACCCGGAACAAATAAAAATTTCTTTGATGACTAGTACCGGAAAGTTGCTCCTTCCACCACTAGTAAGAGAGGGGGGTGTAGGTGAAATGTAAGATAATTCTCATAAAGAAATTATTCCAAGTCCTTCCCCTAGAGGACCCACCTACCATTAAAGAAGTCTTTGTCGGTTTGAAGAAGGCTGTTAAAACACTGAAAAGTGAGTTAGCCTCTCTTAAGCAGTCAAATTATGAACCGGCAGAAACAAACAAAGAACTTCAAGAGAGTCTACATAATTTGGAAATGAAGACCAGTGAATTAGAAGACCTTTCTAAGTGAAATATCATTGTGCACGGTATACCCAGACAGGCCAAGAGACAAGTAATGATTGCGAATACTTGCTGAAAGAATTGATTTTTAGTAAGCTCAAATTAAGCGGCGACATCAGTTTTGATAGGGTCAACCGGCTGAACACAAAATCCAATTCACCCATCGTTGCTCGCTGCATTTTCGTTAATTAAGGAAAAGTGACCATTCTGAAGGCGGAAAGAAATATCCGAGGAAGCAATGTATTCATAGGAGAGGACTTCTCTCTCTGCGCGTCTAGTTTTCGATTAGTGTTGTTGCTACTAACAACAAAAAACGAAAATGTAATGAGAAACTTTGCAATTTACCTGTACAAATCTTTTCAACATATTCAAGTTTTTCTCAATAAGTGCGAGAAAAGTGAACATGTCTGTACATTTTATTACATAGTTACAGTGAACTGACAGTTCTGATTTTGATTTTCACATTGTCATTTACGTATGGACATATTGAATAAATTATCATTCATTCATTCATTCTCTCTCTCTCTCTCTCTCTCTCTCTCTCTCTCTCTCTCTCTCTCTCTCTCTCTCTCTCTCTCTCTCTCTCTC
>JADBJO010000090.1:797500-805000 GCA_016801955.1 Conus betulinus | reverse complement strand
GTTACATGTTTTAAATGCCAGAGAGAGAGAGAGAGAGAGAGAGAGAGAGAGAGAGAGAGAGAGAGAGAGAGAGGGAGGGTTAAGGTATTGTTGCTTATAGCCCAGCCGACTGCAAAAGGGCCATGTCAGAATTGTCATCACGTTGAAGTCAACTCAAAAATCATTCATTCACCCTTTAAAATACACCTAAAAACACACTGCAAATTTGTTTAAAATCTTTCTGCTGTAAAATCTTGGATCGGATAAAAATATTAATCTCTTTCTGAAATTCAAAGATAACATCAGGCCGAACATCTCTGAACCAGGTTTTCATGGAGTCTGCTGTAAAATGCTTATGTCTCACATCACTCAACACTCTACAACATGTTTCACTGTGAGTGGTACATGATATTGCATGCACCACGGAATTCTTCATTCTTTGAAAAGTGCGAATGAGTTAAAAACGAGAGAGAGAAAGAGAAAGACAGACAGAAAGAGAGAGAGAGAGAGAGAGAGAGAGAGAGAGAGAGAGAGAGAGAGAGTAGTAGTAAAGAAAGGAGACAGAAGGGTAAGGAAGAAGTGCTGTGGCAGATGGAGAGATAGAAGGGGGATATATACGTTGAGAAAGAGAGAGAGAGAGAGGGGGGGGGGAGGGAGGGAGGGGAGGAGGGAGACAGACATAGAGAGAGACGAAGAGAGAGATAATTAGAGACAGACAAAGAGACAGACAGACAGGCGCGGACATACAGACACATAGACAGACTCTCAGACACAGACTGACACGAAGGTTGACAGAGAGAGAGAGAGAGAGAGAGAGAGGGAGAGAGAGAGAGAGAGAGAGAGAGAGAGAGAGAGAGAGAGAGAGAGAGTTTTATAAAGACCAGTCTATAAAGTGTTTCAAGAGCCCATAACGCAAACCTGTGTCCTGTCCCATAGTGGAAAAGATCATGTCAAATGTCAAAAAAGTCCTAGAGGGCCACTCTCTTACACTCCGCCCACAGCCGAGCAATGCAATCAGTTCTGATGGAACTATGATATACCGTGTGTCCATGAAAGAAACATGCTCTAACAGTATCATAGCACTACTGGCGACACTCGCTGGGTATTGGACTGACATCACCATGTTGTAACCAGGTTTTAAACTGTATTCAATGTGACAATGTCCCAAGGTTGCATCTAGAACCCTTGGGGGAAGAGGGAGAGAAAGAAGGGGAGGGGGAAGACAGTGATGCCTCTATTAAACTCTAACTAGATTCCATTCCCATCATGCAGATCTCATACCATCACCCTACACCATCTCTGCTTAGTCACGAGGATACATTGTGACGAGATATAGCTCAAGAAATGAGTAAGTAAGTAAATGAATAAATAAATAGCCTATCTAAATGGCGATCAGGAGTGTGCGAACCTCCACTAGGATTGAATGGATCCTAGGTCCGTCTTGGGATCATCCAGGATCCGCACCAAAATTTATTGGGTTTGGACTTGGTCCATATTCCATTTTCACATCAGTTTCTTTGTAATCACTTCCATAGTTTTTGCGCGCAGTCTTGGTGAATGGAACCACAATCTGCACACTGATCCAGATCCGCACAGCAGGTCCGCACAGCAGAATCGCATAGCAGACACGCAAGGCAGTTCGGACCATCGTTTGGAACGTTTTTCTCGGCTCACAGTCTGTCTTCCACTAGAGGGGTTTTCTTTTTTCTTTTTTCTCTTTCTTTTTTCCTTTTTTTTTCTTTTCTTCTTTTTGTGTCTTTCTATCTTCCGCTAAAGGGTTTTACTTTTCTTTTGTTTTCTTTTTTTTTTTTTCCTTTTCTTTTCTTTTCTTCTTTCTGTGTTTTTCTTTTGTCTTTCTATCTTCCATTAAAGGGTTTTTCTTTCCTTTTGTCTTTCTTTGTTCTATTCTGTTCTTTTCTTTTCTTCTTTCTTCTTCTCTCTCTTCTCTCTCTCTCTCTCTCTCTCTCTCTCTCTCTCTCTCTCTCTCTCTCTTACTTTTTATATTATTATATTTGTTTATACATGTATCTATTTTGCTGACACTGAGTCAATAGCTTTTGCATTAACTTGCTAACAGACAGACAGATAAACAAGTCGTCAGATGCAGGGGAAAAAAACCCAGAACTTTTTTGGACGGAGATGATTAAATAAACAAAACAAGCCAGCGAACAAACAAACAAACAGACAGACAAAGAAATAAACAAAAGAATCGGAGAAAGGGCCCCATGGGAGCGACTTTGCAGATGGCTGACCTGTGCATAGCCCAACATGCTGATCAGGCCTTGAATGCTTAGCCAAAACGGGTAAGTCTTCAAGCGTATGTGCGTTAACATGTGTGTGTGTGTGTGTGCGTGCGCGCGCGCGCGCGTGTGTGTATGTGTGTGTGTGTGCGTGCGTGCGTGCGTGCGTGCGTGCGTGCGTGCGTGTGTGTGTGTGTGTGTGTGTGTGTGTGTGTGTGTGTGTGTGTGTGTGTGTGTGTGTGTGTGTGTTGTGCGTGTGGTGTGGTGTGGTGGTGTGTGTGTGTGTGCGTGCGTGCGTGTGTGTGTGTGTGTGTGTGTGTGTGTGTGTGTGTGTGTTGCGTGTGGTGTAGTGTGGTGTGGTGTGGTGTGGTTTGGTGTGGTGGTGTGGTGTGGTGTGGTGTGTGGCGTGGTGTGGTGTGGCGTGGTGTGATGTGGTGGTGTGCGTGCGTGCGTGTGTGTGTGTGTGTGTGTGTGTGTGTGTGCGTGCGTGTGTGTGTGTGTGTGTGTGTGTGTGTGTGTGTGTGTGTGTGTGTGTGTGTGTGTGTGTTGCGTGTGGTGTAGTGTGGTGTAGTGTGGTGTGGTGTGGTGTGGTGTGGCGTGGTGTGGTATGGTGTGGCGTGGCGTGGCGTGGCGTGGTGTGGTGTGGTGTGGCGTGGTGTGGCGTGGCGTGGTGTGGTGTGGCGTGGCGTGGCGTGGTGTGGTGTGGTGTGGTGTGGCGTGGTGTGGTGTGGCGTGGTGTGTGTGTGGCGTGGCGTGGCGTGGTGTGGCATGGTGTGGTGTGGTGTGGTGTGTTGTGGTGTGGCATGGTGTGGTGTGGTGTGGCGTGATGTGGTGTGGTGTGATATGGTGTGACATGGTGTGGTGTGGTGTGGTGTGGCGTGGTGTGTGTGTGTGTGTGGTGTGGTGTGGCGTGGTGTGGTGTGGCGTGGCGTGGTGTGGTGTGGTGTAGTGTGCGTGCGTGCGTGCGTGCATGCATACGTGCGTACGTGCGTGCATGCGTGCATGCGCGCGAGCGTGTGTGTGTGTGTGTGTGTGTGTGTGTGTGTGTGTGTGTGTGTGTGTGTGTGTGTGTGTGTGTGTGTGTGAAGGCAAGGAGGGAGGGGTGGTTGAGGTGGATATTCCTGGATGAAAACGTTTAATCAATTGACAAAATGCTGACGACTGCACAGGAACTGACCACACTCAATATTACATGATGATAAGCAAGGACATCAGCTTTTCCTCCCTTACTGCAACAGCCCAAGGCAAGTTTGTTGTGTGATGCCACTGAAGTAATGTACTCGCTCACAGAACCAGATCACCGACGTTTCTTCCCACGATCAGTAGATTTACTGTTTTTGGTGCAAATTTGAATAGCTGATCATAATCGAATACATTTAAAAAAAATTTTCTCTCTAGTCTAGCCCTTTAAAACTCATGGTACGTTTGGTTAGATTCATGATACGGTTGGTCATTGTTGTTATTCAACGGTGGTAGTCATTAAAATTGTCTTCTTTAGTTGTAGTTGTTGGTGTTCTTAGCGTCTTCTTCTGGGGTGGGTTAGAACCCTCTTCTTCTGGGGTGGTTAGAACCGTATTCTTCTTCTGGGGGTGGTTAGAACCATCTTCTGGGGGTGGTTAGAACCGTCTTCTGGGGTGGTTAGAACCGTCTTCTTCTGGGGTGGGTTAGAACCGTCTTCTTCTGGGGTGGTTAGAACCACCTTCTTCTGGGATGGTTAGAACCCTCTTCTTCTGGGGTGGTTAGAACCGTCTTCTTCTGGGGTGGGTTAGAACCGTTTTCTGGGGTGGTTAGAACCGTCTTCTTCTGGGGTGTTTAGAACCAGCTTCTTCTGGGTGGTTAGAAGCGTCTTCTTCTGGGATGGTTAGAAGCGTCTTCTTCTGGAGTGGTTAGAACCGTCTTCTGGATGGTTAGAGCCGTCTTCTGGGGTGGTTAGAAGCGTCTTCTTCTGAGATGGTTAAAACCGTCTTCTGGGTGGTTAGAACCGTCTTCTTTTGGGGTGGTTAGAACCGTCTTCTGGGATGGTTAGAACCGTCTTCTTCTGGGGTGGGTTAGAACCGTCTTCTTCTGGGTGGTTAGAAGCGTCTTCTTCTGGGATGGTTGGAAGCGTCTTCTTCTGGAGTAGTTAGAACCGTCTTCTGGGGTGGTTAGAGCCGTCTTCTGGGGTGGTTAGAAGCGTCCTCTTCTGGGATGGTTAGAACCGTCTTCTGGGTGGTTAGAACCGTCTCTTCTTTTGGGGTGGTTAGAACCGTCTTCTGGGATGGTTAGAACCGTCTTCTTCTGGGTGGGTTAGAACCGTCTTCTGGGGTGGTTAGAACCGTCTTCTTTTGGGGGGTGGTTAGAACCGTCTTCATTTGGGTGGTTAGAACCGTCTTCTGGGGGGGTGGTTAGAACCGTCTTCTTCTGGGGTGGGTTAGAACCGTCCGTCTTCTGGGGTGGTTAGAACCGTCTTCTTCTGGGGTGGTTAGAACCGTCTTCTTCTGGGGTGGTTAGAACTGCCTTCTGGGGTGGTTAGAACCGTCTTCTGGGTGGTTAGAAACCGTCTTCTGGGGTGGTTAGACGTCTTCTTCTGGGGTGGGTGTAGAAACAGTCGTCAGTGCGTCCCAGCCAATGACTGACAAGTTTCTAGGGGACGACCCACTTAGGATTTTCTACACTGAGCGTTTGCGAAATAAAGGTTTACAGAAGATCTCTGTCTGTCTGTCTGTCACACACACACACACACACACACACACACACACACACACACACACACACACACACACACACACACACACATTCTCTCTCTCTCCCGCCCACCTTCTCTCTCTCTCTCTCTCTCTCTCTCTCTCTCTCTCTCTCTCTCTCTCTCTCTCTCTCTTTCTCTGTGTGCAACATCAGTGAAGGGTAGATGAGATTTCTCTCTCTTCGGGCTGGGGCTGGGCTGGGGGATCCACTCGTTAGGAGACTGGAACCGACATGTCAGAATTTTGTCGCTTCCTCGGCTACCGCATTTCCTAAGAGGCATGACCGCCTTTCCATCCGTGGTCAACGTGATGTAAGGGGTCAATTGATGTAAAAGGTCAGCGTGTGCGTGCACACGTAGACGGTGAGCAAGACATGTGAGGGATCTCCTTGTCCTCGACATTGTACAACACAGTATGGACACGCGAACAGCGGGAGATGTGCGCCGACCAGCATTTTTACTGCTCATTGACGATTCTATGTGTGCACACTGACAATGACAACAATGCTCATGCACCCAGACTGAGAACAATGTCTGCCAAGATGGATCCTACCAGCAGTAGCAATAACAACAACAGCAGTAATAGCAGTAGCAGCTGCTGCAGTAGCAGCAGCAAAAACAACGACGACGACGTTCATTGACTAGGACTGAGACCAGCGTATTCAATAATTGACACTGACAACAGTAAGTACAATAAACATCAGCAACAACTTCAACAACAACGGCAAAAGCAACGCTTATCGATCAGAACTGAAGACATTGTCTATCATGATGGAAACTGACACTATTAACAGCAACAACGACACCAGTTACAAGAACAACAACAACAAGATGCAAAGCATATAAACGTACTCCAGTTTATCCTGAATACGCGTGATATATGCCATAAAGAGGAAAAACCGTCTTGGGCTGGTCTAACCGTTAGTAATGGCTATTCTGGTAAACATCGGCCATCATCTGTGATCTATATTGAACATACTTACATATTTTCAGAAAGATCGGCAAAGAACTTTCTGAGATTTTCCACAAAGAAGAAAACCTTTATGGGCTGTTAGTAACAGCTATAACGGTAAACTTGAACATCGGGCATCATCGGTGACCCATAATGAATATATCTACAAATTTTCAGAAAGATCGGCCACATACTTTCTGAGATATTCCACGAAGAAGGAAAACCGTTATGGGCCGTTATAGCCGTTAGTAACTCCTTTAACGGTAAAATAAAACATCGGGCAACATCCGTGACCCATAATACCTACAAATTTTCAGAAAGATCGGCTAAGTACTTTCTGAGATATTCCATAAAAAAGAAAAACCGTTATTGGTGTTATAGCCGTTACTAACAGCTATAAACGGTAAACGAAAACGTCGGGCGTGATCCGTCACCCATAATGAACATAACTGCTAATTTTCACAAAGATCGGCCAAGTACTTTCTGAGACATTTCATAAAAACAAAACAAAAAAAAAACGTTATGGGCCATACAGCCGTTAGTATCAGCTATAACGGTGAAGTAAAACATCGGGCATCATCCGTCGCCTCTTATGAACATACCTACAAATTTTCAGAAAGATCGGCCAAGTACTTTCTGGGATATTCCATAAAGAAGGAAAACCGTTATAGGCCGATATAGCCATTAGTAACGGCTATAACGGTAAACTGAAACATCGGGTATCATCCGTGACCCATAATGAACATACCTACAAATTTTCAGAAAGATCGACAAAGTGCTTTCTGAGATATTCCATAAAGAAGAAAAACTGTTATGGGCCCATTATAGCCGTTAGTAACGGCTATAACGGAAACTAAAAGATCGGACATCATCCGTGGTCCATAGTGAACATACCTGCTAATTTTCACAAAGATCGGCCAAGCACTTTCTGAGATATTCCATAAAGAAGAAAAATCGTTACAGGTTACAGCCGTCAATAACGGCTATAACGGGGTAAACTAAAACGTCGGGCATCATCCGTGACCCATAATGAACATGCCTCCTAATTTTCACAAAGATCGGCCAAGTACTTTCTGAGATATTCCATAAAGAAGAAAAACCTTTACAGGCCTCCAGTAACAGCTATAACGGTAAACTAAAACATCAGGCATTATTCGTGACCCATAATGAACATGCCTACAAAGTTTCATAAAGATCGTCCAAGTACTTTCTGAGATATTACATAAAGAAGAAAAACCGTTACAGGCCGTTACAGCCGTTAGTAACGGCTATAGCGGTAAACTAAAACATCGGGCATCATTCGTGGCCCATAATGAACATATCTACAAATTTTCAGAAATATCAGCCCAGTAGTTCTGTCTGGAGCGAGTGGAACACATTTTGACCACAGACACACACACAGACAGACACACACACAGACAGACAGACACACAGACAGCATTTCGTCGTTCCCATTCTAAAGTACTCCCTAGCCTAGCCTGTTCTATAAGAACTGGGAGTACAAAAACAGCAACAGCAACGAACAACGACAGCAACACATCAAGAAATAGCAACAAAACATCCATCAGTTGCAGCAGCAGCAGCACTACACAGCAGCAATGGCAAAA
>JADBJO010000090.1:782500-792500 GCA_016801955.1 Conus betulinus | reverse complement strand
GTTTGGGGGCTTTCTGACGAGAGTTGGGGGTGGGAAGGCAAAGGACTCAAATTGTTTTCTCTATAGAGTAAAGAGTAGCATATGTATTTAACTTCCACCTCCACCCTCTCTCTTACTAGTGATGGAAGGAAGGAGCAACAATCCGGTACTAGTCATCAAAAGAAAATTTTACTTTTCTGTTAAAATACTCAAGAGTGGCTCCGGAATAATTCTCCTTACGCTTGTGCACTTAAAAGTGCTTGTAGCTTCGAGTGACAGAATTAGAGATAAGTTCAAACTCTCAGTACTGCATGAACAACAAAGAACGGACACAAGTTAAGCGTACTTTTTAAAAATTATGTTTTTAATTTCATTTTTGGCACAGTTACAAGCAAATACATTTCATCACTACGACATGTAAAGGCACAGCAATCGATCTAGTAACGGAGGTACAATGTGTAAAAGCACAGCAATCGATCTAGTAACGGAGGTACAATGTGTAAAGGCGCAGCAATCGATCTAGTAACGAAGGCACAATGTGTAAAGGCTTATAAATCAATCTAGTAACTAATGTACAAAGTGTAAAAGGCTCAGCAATCGATCTAGTAACTAACGTACAATGTATTCAGTCAAAACATCAATTTTTTTTTGTACAGACACACTTTATTTACTATTATTCTATCGTGACTCCAAGGTCACGGACGACGTTAAATAGTAAACAAAACGAATATATAGTACTTATTAATATATATCTACACACACACACACACACACACACACACACACACACACACACACGCGCGTGCGCACACGCACACACGCACGCACACACAACACACACATACATATACATATACTTGCATACACATACATACACATATATACACACGCACCCTTCCATTTATATGTGTGTGTGTGCGTGCATGCACCTACACACACACACACACACACACACACACACACACACACACACACACACACACACACATACATACATACATACGCACACATTTAGGTTCACATACATATAGTACATAATATGACCATTAGTCCTCCAACAGTTTGACATATGGCGACCATTTTGTATGGTAAGTAGCATGACTCATCTCCATCAACGACATATACTTCTCCATTTTATATCTATAATCCAGCTCCTTCAAAAACATGTTTACATTAGATCTAGTTGCAAAGTGAAACGACTGCAGGCGGAAATCTAAACAAATGTTAAATAAATGTCAGCAAACCGCCCAGAGAAACGTGGACAAACGAGTCACAAGACAAACCACAACGCGTTTCAACCTCTTAGGTCTTCTTCAGGTGCAACAAACATGAAACAAATAACGAAAATGCACTTAGCTTTGATCGCTTCTGTGTTCAGCGCAAGAAGCGATCAAAGCTAAGTGCATTCAACGCCTTCTTTCTTGCGCTGAACACAGAAGCGATCAAAGCTAAGTGCATTTTCGTTATTTGTTTCATGTTTGTTGCACCTGAAGAAGACCTAAGAGGTCAAAACACGTTGTGGTTTGTCTTGTGACTCGTTTGTCCACGTTTCTCTGGGCGGTTCGCTGACATTTATTTAAGATATGTTTACATTAGGTTTTGTTTTGTTAATTCTACATTTAAAAATGAGGTCTAGCATATCATCAGTTTTTGTTTTCTCATCCGTACCAAATAATATAATTTCAACATTAAGGAATAATCTTTCACAGTGTGAACAGTTATTTTTTTAGAGCTCTTTCAAGGTCTTTCCAGAAAGTGCGGGTAAACTCACATTCCCACAGGTAATAATTAATTGAGTCTTTCTCTCTATTACAGAAAGCGTACTTTCACACATCAACTGTAGTTATGCATACACAAATCGATTTCAGTCAAATCAGTCTTTGTTCGGGCCGACTTTTCCCCATGCTTAAAGAGATGGGAAGTTTCTGGATGAATTGAGTTGGAGTCCATTTTGGTTATTTAGCTGGTTAACTGGAGAGGTGTGTGGATCTTTCTCTGGTGGCTGGTGACTGATCCATCTTCACTTTAGGGAGGCTGATCTGTTCGGAGTGCTGTGCTGGGCCAATAGCAGGCAGACCCGGGGACATGGATAGAAAACCAGGTTCATTAGACCGAACGCGGCTTGTACTTAAGTAGCTGAGAGTCCAGCTTGTCGAGTTCTCACACTTGCCCTCTGGCTTTCAGTAAATGTGTGATGATCACAGCCAACAAAGGATTAGACTAGCATAAATATATCTGCCATAATTATCAGTCTCCATTTTAGTTCTTCGCTCAGATCTTGAGTGGATTTTCTACAAGAAGAAGGAGACAGTATAAGATGCTAAACAATTGAAGGCAAACAACTCTTCCATTTTTCTTATAAATTAAGTTGAAGCGACCCGGAATGCACTTAGCCCAAGTACACATGTTGATTAGACTTGGAGTCACCAATTACAAAGCATTAAGACAATCAACAGTATTCATAAATCAACTTAACAGTTTCTCACCCAGTGTAGGCATACTGTTTTTTTCTGGCAGAAGGTAACATTCAGTGATCATCTTAATAGATAGTATTGAATACTGGCAAAAAGTCATGTTGTTAACATAGAATGTTAATCAAGCATCTTGACAGTCTATTGCCAAGTTGTGGCAAACAAACTATTACAATGGAACACTCATTCTAGTTTTGATACTTGCTTCACAGCGGGTGATCAGTGTTACAGCTTTTGATAGAGCGGTGACGTGATGAGACCTGGTTCCCCCTTTGTGTGTGTGCTCAGCTACACATCCGGTCTCTGATGCCTCTCTGACTGACAGGCTGTTGGAGAAACATGACAGCCAATCATATCATTATAGAAAAGCGCAGGGTGGGTGGGGTGGGGTGTAGTAATCAGAGGGGGTGATCTGGACGGAGACAGTCATCCCCCACCACCTGCCATGTTTGGAAATGTGTAGACGATTTTAGAACACAGTCTCTCAGATGTATGGTGTTCGTTGGCATCTATGCCACGAGCGAACTATGATGTCCTCATGGGTAGATAAGGATAATGCCGCTCCCAGTCATTGCATCACACACGGATGGAACGCGCAACGGCCAGGTTGCATGTGGAGATGGAGGTGACAGAGGGAGTGTGACGGCTTCTCTGAAGTACATGAGAAGCACAGCCTTTTCTCATCCACGAGTGATCAACTGCACAACTAGATAAGTGAGGGAGGAAAGGAGTGGGGAGAAGGAGTGAAGCGGTGAGTTTGGTTCCTATCAAAGGAAACATCGGCAGACGCAGTACCCGTAGGGAAGAGTGTGAGAGGAGGGGATTGAGGGGTGAGGATAGAGACTGAAAGTGATGTACTGCTTATCCTACTTGAAGTTTGTAAGACAAAGAAAGAGAGGGTGAGAGAGGGAGGGGGGGGGGGGGGGGGAGGGGAAGAAAAAAAAGGGCGGCGGGGTGTGCGTTCTAGAGGATGGTGTGGCTGGCAATTGTCATGTCACAAGCTTAATACTGGTACGAGAAAGTCGTGCTGATCGACTGGACACACAGGTATAGGAAGAACAGGTACACTGCTTGAGTATACAGGTGGCAAAAGAAAAAAAAATCAGACAGACATTGTCACAAATCAGACAGATGAGAAAATAGCATCCGGGTCAAGACAGGTGAAAGGGATACCATCAGCGAGGAGTTGTCCTCACCACTGAAATCTTTCAGTACGGACCATAGATCAGTACGGTGACCAGTGGTCAAGCCATGTAGTGGACACAAAGCAGTAACCCATTGCAAGCAATATGGGAGGACAGGAGGGAATAGGGGAGAGGTGGCATAGCGAGGGAGTCAAGTAGGGGCATAGTTGTCGTTGTTGGGCGAAGCAAAAGTATGATTTGTAGACAGTACGCTTAAAAACAAACAAAAGATGGGGGGGTGGGATGGGTGAGGGAGAGCTGGATGTTGAGGGGCGGGGGTGGTGATCACCTAGGGGAGAAAATCCCAACACACAAGGCAGAGAGCACGTTTCTGTCAACAGACGGTTTGACATGGACTCGTGAACATCTCGTCAAGGCATGCTTTATAAATTTAGCAAGCCATCTACAGCTTGCTTGCAGGCTACTGGCTCTTTGATGCAGCTTTGAATACAGCAGCCTTCATTGTGAGGGTAGAAGCAGTAATCATCGCCACAAAGAAGCATGCTAGTCAGGTGGCAAAAAAGGGACAAAACAGTCTTCACACAGTAAGCAGAGCCGCTCACATACGCAGTTCGTGGAGTCCTCCAGGCTATACCCACACAGCAGAAAACCACACGTTGAACCACCGACATGATGGCCAACCTCTCCATGTCGTCGTGACAGAGAATCCTGAGGCGCTTTATCACACGAGTCTTCTGATTACCTGGTGGTCAGCCTCTCCATGTCGTCTGGACGGAAACAGCGGCTGTGGCATGGGCTGGCCCCCACACCCGGTGGTAATCAGTTCCAGGCCAGACTCAGGGGCCTCACCGACACCTGGGAACTGTATAACTACATTGATTACATAGCCTACTACCTACATGTTTATCGTCCTTGTTTTGTCATTAGCAATCACTTGTTTTGTCATTAGCAGTCACTCTTCACATAATACATTTCACTGGAATTTGGGGAAAATACCCATGATAATAATCTACTAACTTTCAATGCAATGAGTGCATTACAAAAGATTTTTTTTTCGACTAACACCATGAGTAAGCTTCACGTAAGCTTACACAAGTACCAAGAATACAATTATTACATATAAAGGAACACTTTCCATTTGTCCCTTTTTGTCAAGAAAAGAATGTTTTTATCTTTCTACATCATCATCACGACACGTGTCCGCAACAGGGATCAGAATACATTTTCCAATAATTAATACACAATAATTTTCATTGCTCACTTTCAGAGCTCATCAACACACACATCATTATAATACTTTTGGGAAAAAATAAAACAACGGTTTTTTTTTTTCAATAACAATTGATTTGATTAGATCAGTTTTCCCCAATCACATAAAAGTATACATATTCTCTCTTCAATCCACTCACTCCATTCTTCTCATTCACCTATCGACTTACACATTCACTAACCACAACTCCCTACTATCACCCTATGTCTCGTCAAATCTTGTCAATCACAAGATCAATCAAGGAACAATTAATATTTTAGGCCTTCACTAAGAGCAAGAAAATTTACGACCACCTGTAGGAAAAAAAACACTCCATTAGTTAGTACTAACCCTAACTTCCATTTTACTAACCAAACATACCTGATTACCACAAATACTATGTTCCCAGTCTCTCTTCGGCACCCTGTGATTTCCAGGCCGGCAGATCTGCAGAGACTGAAGTGAAATCCTCGCTCACCTGACTGACACAAAACGCAGGTGAGTAGCTGTCAGATAAACAGGTCAACCGGTGAACAGGCAAACTCCTGCCACTTCAGAATTGTCCTACAATTAGGGACCGGACAAAAATGGTCAGTCACACCGAGAGAGACTGAGTGTTGACATAGATTAGTAATCTATACTGCCGTTTGTGAGACAAAAGGAGAGAGAAAGAAAGAGAGGGGGGAAAGAAGGGGGAGTAGAAAGTGGGTGGTGGTGGTGGTGGTTAGTAGAGGATGGTGTGGCTGTCAATTGTCATGTCACATACCCCCGTCCTCCCCCCCCCCCCCCCCCCCCCCCCCCCCCAATTTTTTTTTTTTAAGTTCTCTCTCAAGAGAAACTTCTAACTGACAGCCAACACCGATCCTGGTCCCTTATGAATTGAGTACCGGCTGCGGACTCACCAAGACACCAATGGAGCCTTGGAAAGTGGGATTTTGCCTTTTGTCAGCCTATGGCTAATTCGTCAGAAGGGTTTGGGGAAGGGGAAGCTTGCTGACAGGGTGACAGGTTTTGGCACAGGGGGCAGGAAACGACATAGTGCTTAATGTCCTCTGTCCAATAATACTGGTTTTGTCGCCCATTTAGTGGTAGGCCCTACCCCCATATGGCCTTTGGAATGAGGTGTGTGTTCCACTTTCACTACTTGGGTCTGGTGTGGAGCCGGGTATAAAAGACCGTTCCGCCTGAAAAATATTCTAATATCAATATGAGTGGAAAAAAAAGCAAAACCACAAAGATCATATCATTACAGCTTTCAAGCCTGTGATGTATTAATAATTATGCTGTATACAGCTGCACACATACTTGTTAACTGCAAGTACTAGTACATACAAACATAATTCAAGCATTCGCTGATGAAGAAAAAAAAAAAGAAGAAGAACCTAGGCTGTAACGAACTTCCAAATCTTAAATGCTTTGCACAAATACAATGAAACTGCTTTATGAGTTTTTCCATTTCTTGACGTCATTAGCATAATCAGCTTAAACAAGCATGGTTGTGTATTGTAATTCTCTGGAGTAAACTCTTGTCTAACATTACAAAGTTCCTGGTAAGAGAATACAAAATGAACTTCATTACCAAAGCCTCATGACATAATGGGCAAAGGAGGGTATTATCATTGAATTCTATATACGATTAGAATTACCACATGATTCCGTGATACCAAACCTAAATTTTGTTAAGATGTATCTTAAAAAATGTTTGTCAAAGTTCACAGAAAAATGAACTGGCACTCTATGCACTACGTTTAACATACAATAGATATCATATCTGTCACACTCCTAAAACATGAGA
This sequence comes from Conus betulinus, assembly GCA_016801955.1. NCBI lineage: Eukaryota > Metazoa > Mollusca > Gastropoda > Neogastropoda > Conidae > Conus > Conus betulinus. Next base: position 785,861 of record JADBJO010000090.1, on the reverse strand, counting down.
ATGCCAGCTTTGCCATCTACAATCTATTAATCTCCGACGAAATTCACAGATAAAAGCACCTATGTCCCCAACACCGTGACTTTCCCATACAAAGCAAAATCCATATTCATACAATTTCAATCTTACCCACGAAGCCCAGTTCATCTTGCCTCTGGCATCAAACTCAACTAACATATTGTAAACTCTATGGAGTATAGAATCTATAGGACTGCAGTCTTGTTAACGTCAACAAGTCACGAATAGAATTGACTACAGACGCTAATATATATAGGACACCTGTTTGTCTCCCCATACATTAAATCATTAGACATAGGCGTAGATACTCCCCAAACTTCTTCAGTGCATATAAAAGAATCTTCTCCACCTCAAAAGCAGCTCTGCTGATACCCCAAAGTTCAGCACCATACTGTACAACTGGTTGGATATGAGAATCAAACAATTTAAAAAACAGTATTAAAGATTTGTTATTTGATATTGTCAGTTTCTTCACCATACATTATAAAGCGTATTTAGCTCTGCTCACACGATCTTTACGAGCAAATGAAAAACTCAAGGATGTTGAAAGAATATACCCAAATATTGTAATCATTTACAACTGGCATATTTCCATCATATCTACATCTACAGGATATCTACAGGAGTTTGCCCTAGCAGCGAGATAACCTCCCTTTCTAAAGACTTTTATGTTGCTTTTTGTCATGTTCACTTTTAACTGAAGTGATGCAGCAGCTCTTGCTAGACTGTTCAACTGTATTTGCAGATCAAGAATAGTTTCGGATAACAAAACCACATCATCAGCTAATAGGAGAATGAATATTTCTAAGACATCATATACAAACTGGGACACCATGCCTTCCAGAAATAATAACCTCCACGGTCAATTCATTGATAAATAAGGAGAACAAAATAGGGCTACAAACACCTCCCTGCTTAATTCCGGATGTACTATGTATAATCTGTAAGATATTCTTCACATCGCACTATAGCCTTTATAGACTCAAACAAGTTAATATACAATTTACCATGAACACCATTCTTAAGCAAAATAGGCCAAAGGATACTCCTATTTAAAGAATCAAAAGCTTTCTCAAAATCTATAAAGGCTACATATAATTTGCGATTCAATCCAAATCGCTTTTCAAGAAACGACACGAAAGTGAACATATGATCAATTGTTGAAAATCTGTTTAAATCCTGCTTGAAATTTACCAGTTATACTATTTTCCTCTACCCATTCCTGAAGTCTTCTTTTAATGACTGTGCTATGTAATTTACAACGTGTGTTTCTAAAACATATTCTACAATAGTTGTTTGGGTTATCGGCATCACCTTTTTCATGTAATGGAAGAACAATTGACTCTGACCAAATTTCTGTAAAAAAGACCTCTGTCAAGCAAAGCATTTAAAAGCCTTTTCAGAAAGCCAATAACCAATTCTGATTTGCAAGCATACTAATTCTTCTGTCTGGACCAGCAGCCTTTTCATTTTCTTAATGAAAGTAGAACTTCTTCGTTTGATATTGGACGATTGAAAGGACAGTTATCACTATCGTTGCCGACACTTTCATAGTCTTTACATTGCTGTGTCATAAGAGCACCAGCTCCATTTCTTTCACGCAGCCCTTTACAATGTTTAAACCAGTTATCCAAAGTACTTTTATTTACAGGTTGCTGTTTTACCAACTTTAATCTTCCGTACTGTGTCCCATAAATTTTTTCTAATAGTTTATAGATGTTACAAACTTTTCTAAGCCCTGTCAAAACCCTCTCTTCCGTTTTCAAAAGATGTTTGTATCACGCCTAGCATTGCAGTTCAAAACCCGATCAGTTGAACGTAAAGTACAGTACGATTTGACTTACTTGGTAATTTTATAGCCTCCCTTTTACTCTGCCTACACTCAGTGTCATACCAGTCATCATATCCCCTAAGCCCGTTTGCATTTATCCACTTTGTCGCACATTTCCCAGCGCCCTTTAAATCGAGCGCTTCATCTACATTTACATAAAGTAGTTTGATAGTCGTTTCGACTCTGCTGGATCTTAGATGAATATATCACGTCTGGCAACTGATGGTTTTCATTCCAAACAAACTTTTCTACAAAATGTTTTACGTTATTTTCTTTGGAATGATTTAAGCTATCTTTGTCAACATTAGCAGTCAAAACAATAGGCATGTGGTCAGGCGCAATGCGTTTCATATGTATGAAGTATGCAGTCGTCAGAAATACAAGCAAACGTACCCCTTGACATTAAAAAAGTAATCATGAACACTAATTCCGCTTTTCAGACATGTACGTGTAGCAATCTTCCTGGTCGACCTCACACCTACCTTTAAAAACACATGAGTGGAGACTTGTAACATATTAAGCAATTTGCCATAATCATTATTTTTTATCTTTAGAATCTCTGTCAGTGCATAATGGATTGCTAGAATGCTGATTTCCAAAATCTAAGATATTTTCTCCTAATTCCTTTGAAAAATTCACACGGCCGACACATTATTTCATCTTTACAAACACGTCATTTTCATTTACAGTGAATTTATTACCATCGATCAGAAGATGTTGAAACCCATTGTGGCCCGTTTCCCCTCGCTTCTAGCTTTTTTTTTTTTTTCAAATGGGGAATCAACCTCTTTCTAATCTCTCTCATATGAATAGAAAGTCTTCACCAATAAAAGTATTTGTTCCCCGAAGCCTGCCTTCAACACTTCCAATTTTTGTTTATAACACACGAATCTGGCTATGATGGGCCAGTCATATGTGGGACTCAGTCTACACACCCTATCAAATTAAGTTTCTCGGGCAAGTTCTAACTTGTCAGTGATTGAATTTGTTAACACACTTTTCACAATCAGCATTGGATTCATTGTCCTTTCTAGGTAGACCGTAAAAGATAAGATTGTTCCATTCCGATCTTCTCTCGAGGTCGTCTGTTTCCCGCTCCAGGTCCTCGATCTCTTGATCAGATCGTCGTTTTGTTTCGACAGGTCTACATTCTGTTGCCGCATTCCGCTGATCTCCTCTCGTAGCCTTCGGAATTCGTTCTGCATCGCCGTGCACTCCTCTCGTAGAAAACGATCTCCGATTTCTCTTCAGTGAAACAACTGTCCATTCTTGTAACCATGGACGCGCATCATGTCCATGAGGTCAGACATAGCTGGTTCTTTCGTTGTGTCTTGATTTTCACCATGGGATTGCCTGGTCCCTTCACGCTGGTCCTGGTGCCACCTCAGTTCCTTCTGTTCAAGTGAGCCTCTCTGGTGTTGCCCCTACCCTGGGAGGTGGACCCGGGTTACTCTCTACATCACCATATTGAAGAAGAAAACTACCCCAGAAGAAATACAACAGGACCAGTCCTTA
>JADBJO010000090.1:767500-780000 GCA_016801955.1 Conus betulinus | reverse complement strand
AGGTTGTTTTCAAACTTCATAATGCTCAGAATCAGCGTATGTGCCAACTTTTACCTTCAAAATAAGCTTAGTTTTTTTAAAAAAAAAAAAAAAAAAAAAAAAAAAAAACAAAACAAACCAAAAGCCGAAAGAAAAGCGATGACGTCCGAAGTGAAATATAGGGGACATTCCGTGTTTATCGCCCATCAATCAGCCCGCATACACCGACACCCCCACACAAAATGTGCACGTGTTTATCAGATTCAGGAACCTTATCAGCCAAAGTATCTTTCTGTTCCAGAAGGGCAAGCGCTCTACGTGAATGGAAGCGAAGCGGAAACTTCTTGGCTCACCGTGCATGGCGAAAGCTGCTACAATAAAATCGACATGGATGAGCGGGTCAGGACAAAAGAGGGAAATCTAATGTTCAAAATATATTGTTCAACCATAATAGCCTACGGCTGTTGAAGACGCCGTTTATCACAAATGTCAGAAGAAAAACGTGTGCAGCAAATAGAACCCATTACTTGGCACTTCGCCAATACCATATGTTCATCAGATACAAGATCTAACAATGGCATAGAACCATTGACGGAGCGGCCAACGAATAAATGCTATTGAAATACGTTTGGGAGCGCAGAACAATGCCCACACATTCACGCGCCGCTGCTTGCTGACGCGAGAAATAATGTGGCATGGGAAAAAAGTTTTTCTTTTGATATTTCGTCAGTGTTGCACTGGAGACGTTACAACCGAGTCACTTGTAGATAGTGAGCTTACAAACATTCCTATAAGCTTGATGAAAATCTGCTCAACTATCTTTGAATTATCTGACGACAAAACATGGTGACGGACCGTTTCCCGTCCAGTTGCAAATTTTCATGCAACCGTGCTAACCGGAAGGTAGTCGTCCGGAAGCCGGTTGAAAAGTTTACCTGACTGCTGCTCACCTGTGCACTGTTTAAGCCGGGTGAGCTGAAACGGTTAGGCAGTCTCTGCAGTGATTCCGATGCCCCCACCCCCTTCCTGGGGAGTTAATCTGGCACCAGCCCAGAACAGCCCCTCTGGAGAGTTAAACGGCACCTGTCCTAGAACAGCCCCCCTCCAGGGGAGTTAATCTGGAACCGTCATGGAACAGCCCCCCCGTCCCCCCCCCCCCCCCCCCCCCCCCCTCTCTGGAGAGTCAAACTAGACAAAGCCCAGAACAGCCTCCTCCCCCTCCTGGGGAGTTAATCTGGCACTGGCTCAAAAAAGGCCCCGCTGGAGCATTTAAACTGGAGATCTGGCCTAGGCCTAGAGCAGCCCCCATCCCTCTCCTTGAGAGTGAAACTGGCCCTGGCACAAAACAGCCCCCCTCCCCTCTCCTGGGAGTTAATCTGGCTCCCAGCCTGGTACAGGCCTCCATGGGGAGTTAAACTGGCCCTGGCACAAAACAGCCCCCCTTCCACCCCCTCTCCTGGGGAGTTAATCAGGCACCAGCCCAGAACAGCTCTTCTGGACAGTTAAACTGCACCTGTCCCAGAACCCCCCCCCCCCCTCCAGGGGAGTTAATCTGGCACCGTCATGGAACATCCCCCCCCCCCCCCCCCCCCCCCCCCCCCCCTGAAAGTTAAACTAGACAAGGCCCAGAACAGCCCCTTCCCCTCCTGGGGAGTTAATCTGGCACTGGCCCAAACACCCCCCCCTAGAGAGGTGAACTGGACGTTGCCTAGAACAGCCCCCCCCCCCCCCCCCCCCCCTCTGGGGAGTTAAATCTGGCTCCAGCCTGGTACAGGCCTCCATGGAGAGTTAACTGGCCCTGGACAAAACAGCCCCCCCCCCCCCACTATGGGATGATAATCTGGCACCAGCCCAGAACAGCCCCTCTGGAGAGTTAAACTGCACCTATCCCAGAACACCCCCCTTCCAGGGGAGTTAATCTGACACCGTCATGGAACAGCCACCCCCCCCCCCCCCCCCCCCCCCCCCGAGAGTTAAACTAGACAAGGCCCAGAATAGCCCCCTCCACCTCCTGGGGAGTTAATCTGGTACCGGCCCCAAACAGCCCCCCGTAGGGAGTTAAACTGGACCTGGCCTTCAGCACCCCCCCGCCCCCCTCCCTTTCCTGGGGAGTTAATCTGACTCCAGCCTAGTACAGGCCTCCTGGAGAGTAGAACGGCCATGGCACAAAACAGCCCCCCCCCCCCCCCCCCCCCCCCCACCCTTCTCCTGGGGAGTTAATCTGGCACCAGCCCAGAACAGCCCCTCTCTGGAGAGTTAAAGTGAACCTGTCCTAGAAGAGCCCCCCCCCTCCAGGGGAGTTAAAACTGGCACCGTCATGGAAGAGCCCCCTGGGAGTTAAACTAGACAAGGCCCAGAACAGCCCTCCATCTTGGGGAGTTAATCTGGCACTAGACCAGAACAGTCCTACTGGAGCGTTAAACTGAACCTAATCTAGAACATCCCACCCCCATCCTGGGGAGTAAATCTGGCACCAGCCCAGAACAGCCCCCCCTGGTGAGTTAAACTGGACATGGCCCAGAGCAGCCCCCTACTGGAGAGTTTATCTGGCACCAGCCAGAACAGCCTCCTGGAGAGTAAAACTGGACCTGGCCCAGAACAAACCTCCTGGGGAGTTAATATTGCAACAGCCTAGAATATTTCCCCTGGAAAGTTAACTGGATCTGGCTCAGAACGAGCCCCCCTCCCCCCCCCCCCTCCCTTGAAGAGATAATCTGGCACCGCCCCCCCCCCCCCCCCCGAGAGTTAAACTGGGACCTGAACCAAAACAGCCCCCCCTAGAGAGTTAAACTGGACCTGGTCAAAAAATAGCCCCCCCACCTGGGGAGTTATTCTGGTACTAGCCCAGAACAGGCCCCCTAGAGAGTTAATCTGGACCCGGCCCAGAACAGCCCCCCTCCTGGGCAGTTATTCTGGTACTAGCCCAAAACAGACCCCTAAAGAGTTAAACTGGACCTACCCTAAAAACAGCCCCCCACCTGAGGAGTTAATCTGGCTCCAGCCCAGAACAGCCCCCTGGAGCGTTAAAACTGGACCTGCCCCCAAAACACCTGTGGAGTTAATCTGGCACCAGCCCAGAACAGCCCTCCTGGAGTGTTAGCTTGACCGTGCGCCAGAATGACTCCCGGGACTACTTCTGGGACAGTCCCTCCCATTGGTCCAGAAGTACTCCTCCCCTATTGACAACTTTGCAATTAAATGTTTGTTTTATGTAACTATCTTATAACGATGATTCCTCTAGACAGGTGGGTACTATTGGTATCAGTCCCAAACTGAGCCCCGATCCCCCCCCCCCCCTCCCTGCACCAGAATGACTCCTGGGAGTACGTCTAGACCCAGCCAAATGTACTCCCGGAAATAACTTTGGCGAGGCTCCAGATGTACTCCACCTACAGTTGATTTAGAGAAATTTTTTATTGTTGATTCAGATAGAATGTCCATGTATGAGTTTATGTCAATGTATGAGTTTCTAACCAGTAAGTAACAAACCTGAACACATTAATGACTGAGATATGCAAGGGCGGTGGGTGGGTGGGGGGGGGGGGGGGGGGGGGGGTACTTCTGTGACCGACCCAGAAGTTCTCACTCTAAAGTTGAATCAGTCTGTATGATAATGTTGATTTAGATACAATGTCCATGTGTGAGCTTATGACCAGTAAAAAAAAACAACCACCCTGAACACATTAATAAAGGAGATATGCAAGGGGGGTGGGGGGTGGACCAGCCTAGAAGTACTCCCCCTAAAGTTGATTCAGACTCGTTTTTAATGTTTGTTCATATAAAATGTCCATGTATGAGTTTTTGGCCAGTAAATAACAACCCTGAACACATCAATAAAGGAGATCTGCACGGGGGTACTTCCGGGACCCGGCCCGGAAGTACTCTCCCTAAGTAGATTCAGACTATACTTCATGCTGATTGAGAAAGAATGTCAACGTGTGAGTTTATGACCAGTAAATACAAACCCTGAACACATTAAAGGAGATATGCAAGGGAGGTACTTCTGGGACCGGCCCAGATGTACTATCCCTAAAGTTAATTCAGACTGGTTTTCAATGTTGATTCAGATAGACTGTCCATGTGTGAGCTTATGACCAGTAAATAACAACCCTGAACACATTAAAACAGATATGCAAGGGAGGTACTTCTGGGACCGGCCCAGATGTACTATCCCTAAAGTTAATTCAGACTGGTTTTCAATGTTGATTCAGATAGACTGTCCATGTGTGAGCCTATCACCAGTAAATAACAATCCTGAACACATTAATAAAGCAGATATGCAAGGGGGGTACTTCTGGGACTGGCCCAGAAGTACTCCCCCTAAAGTTGATTCAGCCTCGTTTTCAATGTTGATTCAGGTAGAATGTCAATGTGTGAGCTTATGACCATTAATAACAACACTGAACTCAGTGATAAAGAAAATATGCAAGGGTGGCACTTTTGGGACTGGCCCAGAACAACTCCCCTTCAAGTTGATTCAGACTATATTTCAATCTTGATTCAGGTAAAATGTCGATGTATGAGTTTATAACCAGTAAATAACAATCCTGAACACATTGATAAAGGAGATATGCAAAGGGGGGGGGGGGGGGGGGGGGGTACTTCTGGAACCGGCCCAGAAGTACTCCCCCTCAAGTTGATTCAGACTATATTTAAATGTTGATTCAGATAGAATGTGCATGTGTGACTTTATGACTAATGAGTAAAACCCGTCAACACCTTAACGGAGATATGCCGAAGGGGGAAGGGGGGGGGGGGGGGGGGGGGGATACTTCTGGGACCGGCCCAGAATGACTCCCGGGAGTACTCTATGAAAACAGGGGGTCCATTTTTTACCCGACCCAGATGTACTCTCGGGAGTCATTTAGGCGCGGCCCCAGTAGTACCCCCCGGGAGCACTTCTGGACGGTGAGTACTTTAGGGTTGTTACACCGTTAACCGCTGTTTTGTCGCACATCCGCCGTTCTGTCGCACAGAGACAGAACGGTGGACCTTCAACCCACTGTTTTGTCGCTATACCGCCGTTTAGTCGCATGTGTGACAAAACGGTAGGGTCTACAGGGGGTACTGTTCTGCACCAGGTCCAGTTTAACTTTCAGACTTTCCGGGAGGGGGGGTGGGGGGGGGGCTGTTTCAGAACCAGATTAGCTCCTCAGGAAGGGGGCAGTTTCGAACCAGGTCCAGTTTAACTCTCGAGGGGGGTTGGGGGAGGGGGAGGGGGGAGGCTGTTCAGGGCCAGTGCCAGATTAGTTGTCTGGGTAGGGGGCAGTTTCGAATCAGTTTTAACTCTCTAGGGGATGAAGGGGTGGGGGTGGGAGAGGTTTGTTCTGGGCAGGTGCCACATAAGCTTTCGCTTCTTGTGTTCCGTGTTGTGATGTTCGCTGCAAAATGTTTCGATTGAATAATGTTTGTTTAAAGCAAAGTCTCCCAATAGGGGGGCTGTTCTTGGCTAGGTCCAATTTAACTCTGTGGGTTTTCTGGGCCGGTGGCAGATTAACTCCCCCGGTGGGGCTGCTTAGGGACAGATCCAATTTAACTCTCTAGGAGTCTGTTCTGGGCCAGGTCCAGTTTAACTCTCTGGGGGGAGAAAGGGGGGGGGGGGGGGGGGGCTGTTCTAGGCTAGTACTAGATTAATCCCCAGGAAGGAGGCTGCTTTTGGCCAGGTCCAGTTTAACTCTCTAGGGCTGTTTTGGAGCAGATCCAGTTTAAAAACTCTCTGGGGGGGTGGGGGTGGGGGGGGGGTGGGGGTGGGGGGTGGGGGGTGGGGGACTGTTCCGGGCCGGTGCTAGATTAACTCCCCAGGAGGAGGTGGGGGAGATGTTCTGGGCCAGGTCCAGTTTTACTCTTCATACTGGGGGCTATTTTGGGCTAGTAACTCTCGGGGTTGGGGTGGGGGATCAGTTCTGGGCTGGTGCCGGATTAACTCCCCATATAAGCTTTCGCTTGTCGTGCTCCATGTTCTGATGTTTGCTGCACAATGTTCCTGGTTGAATAATGTTTGTTTTTAAAGCAAAGTCTCCCCACAAGGGGGGCTGTTCTGGGCTAGGTCCAATTTAACTCTCCTGGTGAGTTGTTCTTGGCCGGTGCTAGATTAACTCTCCACTGGAGCGCTTATTGGCCATTTCTTCATTAATTGAGGCAGAGGGGAGGAGTTGGGGGGGAGGCTATTCTGTGCTTGCGCCAGTCTTACTTCCGGGGGTGGGGGGGTGGGGGGGGGTGGGGGGGGGGGGGGGGGGGGGGGGGGGGCTTCCAGGCCTGTCCTGGAATGAACCTCCACTTACGCTAGTTTAACTCCCAGGGAGTCATTTTGATGTCAAAAGTTTGGGCCCAGAAGAACTCCGGGAGTTAGTTTGGAACAGCACAGTTTAACTCTCCAAGGGGTTGGGGGGCTGATTTGGCACTACCCCATATGAACTCCCGGGAGTTAGTTTAGAGTCAAAATTTGTAGGTTCAAATCAACTCCCGGGAGTTATTCTGTGACTGGTAGGGGTTTATTTTGGAACACGCCTAATAAACAGAAAGAAGAGGTGGGGGGCCGTTCTGAACCTGTTAGGGGGCTGCTTTGGTGCAGACGCAGATTAACTCACGGGAGTTAATCTGAGACAGTGCCATACTGACTCCCGGGAGTTAAACTGGGAGAGGGGCGGTTTCACCACGTTACATCGGAACGCAACTACCCAGAAGCCGAAGAGGGACTCCCATCTGTTTTTGGTGGCAGTCAGGTATTTATCATTCAATATTTATTTATTAGCAAACCGAAACCGCATTCCCGTTTAGGAGCGACTGAAACTTCTTCAGCGCACTGTGAAGGTTTTGTTTAGAAAAGTATTTGTTATGTTCTGTTATCCTATGACTTGATAGGGTAGCAAAACGAAATTATTTCGGAAAAGATTAATAGATGAAGTGAGTGTTAAAGGAAGTGGCCTTCAGGAAAATAAAGATTTTGTTTATTCTGTGACTTAACTAGTTATGAACTTAATGATGAAAAAAAAGTTAATTATTCCAATGTGGTTTACCTAGGTTTTGCGATAAGAGGGAGAGTTTTGATGTTATGGGTAATAAGCTTCCAAAGTGAGCGACATAGACTATCATATACGCTGGTTTTGATTTTTGATGTGGATGAGTATTTAACTCACTCTTGATATAAATATTGAATAGTTGTGTGTTGGTAAACAAGAGCGTGTGGAAATCTTTCCCTTACATAGATTGAAGTAGATGAATCTTTTGAAAAAAAAACCTTCTAAAGTTTGATCATATGAAATGAAATGAACATTCATAGTTTGATGAAAAGTAATCATTAATTGTGTGTACTGATTGCATTCATGGTTTATTGAAGAGGGTCTAGGTGGGAATGCTTCCCCCAATTTTGAAAACTAGTTTTTGAAAGGTTTATATTGAAATCCTTTCCTGTGTAGTGTTGTGATTCCGGAAAAGGGAATGTTGTAGTGTTGAAGAAAGAATATTTGTTTGTCCCAAGTTCTAGTGGAATGTGATGTGGCTACCCCCTTGTTCTCCGCCTTTTGTCGGCGTGAAGAGGTCGGCCCGGGTGCCGACAACTACCCTACCTGCCACGGCCTCCGGGATCGACTACCCACTGAACCAGTTGGGCCAGAGACGCTGCTGCTGCCAAAGCCAGAGCGCCACTCCCGGGATTTGATCCAGCGACCTCTTGGCCAGGCCGTCGCTGTGTTCTGTGTTCTGTGTGTGTGTGTGTGTGTGTGTGTGTGTGTGTGTGTGTGTGTGTGTGTGTGTGTGTGTGTGTGTGTGTGTGTGTGTGTGTGTGAAACACAGTTCCTGTGTGAGATTATCGCCTTGTCGTCGGCAGAGACGCCGTCAGTGTGGTAGTGATTTTGAGCCACAGCTATCTGAAGTTCCATTAGTCTTGTGTCGGACTTGACTCTGTAGACGTCGTCTTCGTCGTTTTCATCGTCTTCGTCGTCGTTGGAACCAGCAGCGCCAGTAGATAGCCTATTATATATATAGGTATATTTTGTGTGTCGTGCGTCCTGTTTGGCGTACCTGAAGTAGTATATAAGTATAGTTCTGTGTGTACGCCTTATGGTTGGCGTGCCGACCTGTTGATGAACTTGTATTTATTGTATATGTTTGTCTGATGCTCGGGCAGCATAAAAACAAAAAAGTGTTGTTCTGTTGCCTGGTTGTCAATGTTCGGGTGAGTGTGTGTGTGTGTATTTGAATTGGAAAAGTCGTGCATGCATCCGTAAATTCTGTGTGAGAATCAGACAGTCAGACACCCGCAGACACGACTCATTCCATCCGTAACAATCAGACAGAAAGGCAGACAAAGAGCACTGGAGACCGCACTGTGCTCAATAGAGCTTCGTTTATGTGCGGGACAATAATGACATGGATCAACCGACAGAATGGTGACAAGAAAAATTACCATGGAAAAAAAAAAAAAAGAAAAGAGCACGCCCCCCCCCCCCCCCCCCCCCCCCCCCCCCCCCTCACCCCCCCCACTCCACTCACTGCTCCGCGCCCACCCCCACCCCTCCTTCCTCTTCGCAAGTCTTCCCACTCTCTCAACTAAGACAAAATCCTTTCTGTAGAACAGGCAGGATTCAGATCGGAAGAAGTGTATCTTTGATTTATGATAGTAGAACCAAGAAATTATAAGCAATTTGTTTTATTATAATTTTGTGTCTTACATAAATTATGATGATGGACGACGACGATGATGACGATTACCGTCGCTGTTATTGTTATTATCATTACCATTATCATTAGAATGATTATTATTAATATCTGTGTTATTAGTGATATTACCGTTATTACCATTATCATCACCAACATCATCGCCTCTAACACTGTTGCCATAACAACCATGATGTTCGACAATCCTCCTCTAACCTCTCTCCTTTCTCTCATACTACAACTGCTATTGTCGCATTATTACCAAAGGTGGTAGTAATCCTCCCTTTTATTATTTTTTCAATGTTCCTGTCATCATCATCATCTTTATCATTATTGATATCAGTATATCATTTTTATCATCATTACTATTTTCTTTCGCATTGTCTCCTTCCCGATGGCCTCGTTTTTTGTTTGACGCCTATCTTGCGCCGAATTCAGAGATAACCCATTGCTCGTTCTTCATTTTCCTTGGAGTCGCCTCACTTTGCAGCTTACTTATGCTTTTACGATAAGGACTACAACCTTTTGACTCGTAACACGCCTCCCCATCGGATCGATCTCACTGGCTGCCATTGCTATGTCCGTCCGTAACAAGTGGATGCTAACTTGCCGTAGCTCACACTCATGGAGACTCAAAGCCCAAGTATCACCGTTAAGTAATTCTTTTGATATTAACTAACTGTCGTTTACTACGTAACACCAGACCAAGGGGCTGAGACGGAGTGCTGATGAGAGCTGACTCATAGAGGCTTGATATGCTGCATTTCAAACCCATCTGTTGATGACTTTAGGCGGTGTATTCTCAAGAGGCCAGAAGGGTGCATCACTTCCACTCCCTTGACACCTGCGCCGTCTTTGGCCGTAGGCGGAAATCGAGACAAAATGCTTGTTCTCTCGTTTTTGCATGATTAGGACACAAAAGCGCCTTTAGCGTTTCAAATATGTTGGAAGTTATATGCATTTGCAATACACCAAGGTTATTTCAGTGTGAACGGACGGACTTACATTATATGTATGATTATGCATGTGAATGCAAAATACGTCGAAGTGAAGTGTGTGTGTGTGTGTGTGTGTGTGTGTGTGTGTAAACGAGCGCGTGCGCATGTGTGTGTGTGTGTGTGTGTGTGTGTGTGGACACCGCCTACCAAGCCTTGTAACTGCTTAGCCATGGTGTCAACTTTAACGGGCGCCCTTCTCCGGATGGCGTCATCATCAATCCTAGGATTTTCCGATGACTTCGTGACCGAAGGGTCTTAACACAATTTTTCTCGGGCTTGGACTTCTAGAGGAAATCCAAAATTGAGGTCACCACAAGAGTATTGCATGAAAGACCATTAAAATGAACTTTTGTTTTCAAGAATTGATGATCAAATGAAGGCAATGATGAAGAAAACGGTGTGTGAAGGTTCACTTTCTTGGGAGATTTCACGACAGAAATGCATCCAGCTTTTTTGTTTTAATTTGGTAATGTATTACGGCAGGTATCAGATACAGACACCTGCATTATTTGTGAGGAAATTTGATCAGTACACTCAGAGACACACTCATTTAAGGCGTGAAACTCGAAAGAGTAGTCTTGCTCAGTCTTCCCATTTGAATTCACAGCACCTTTGATAGTTCTGAGGTGTATATACAGCATGCAGAAGTTGAATTCTCATAAACTTTTCTGAAGGATTTTGAGTACATCTCCTCACCCTACTATACCTTCTTCGCCACTACTGTTTTGTGTTGTATTGTCTGGGCTCTCATTCCATTCTCACTCGCACCAGGCTGTTATTGACTTCGAACTGCATCCTATCTAGGATCATGCTTCGACCCCTACTACCCGTGGCACTGCGATATAGACATAATTAGAATGACTGCAGCCTGGACGTGTATCTGAAATAGGTAACACTCTGTTATACTTAGGCCTCTCCCCTCACATTAAAGTTGAAGTTCTCTTACCTTCTTGGAATGCCACTTACCGTTCTCATTTTTTACTCTCTAGGCGTTACTGCCTAGAAATACTTGTTCATGGAAAAACAAACAAGAAATGAAAGGAAACAAAACAAACTCACCTAAATCACATGTTTTCATAAGCGGTAAGGTAAATCATTTGACGCAGTATTAGCAGCACCGTACATCCACATCAAATCTTTCGGTTTTGCTTGAGAACAAAATAAACATGAAAATAAAAGTCATACTAGTAACGTGTACACGTTTGTATGCTTTTTGTGTATTCATTTTAATGTTAATTATGGCTTTGACAGTTTTTGTCTCTACGTTCCCAAGCAAGACACAACACAGATTTATCGCCCTTGCGAGGGGGGGGGGGGGGGGGGGGGGGGGGGGGGGGGGGGGGGGGGGGGGTGGTGGCTAAAGGCTAAAAAGAAAATCCTTTTGAATCATTTCAAACATTAGTTTTTCTCTGCATCAGAAATAGCTACAACCTCCAATCGGTAGATTAAACGACGAATTCTCATTCTTCTCCTCCTCCTAATTTGACTTTCTTTCTTTCATTTTTGTTTTGCAATTTGACGAAGTCTGTGTTCTTTCTTACAGGACATGTTGCCATTTTTGCAGCAGTCTGGTAGGTTTGCCTGTCGCCTTTTGATTTTTAAAGAAAACTGCGTCTGCCTTATAATTTAAAATTATTTCTTCACTGAAGGTGTGCGGTTTTTTTCAACCGCTTATCATGTATTCAGGTGGATCTAATCGAATTCAAAGAGTTTCCTTGTGCTTATTTGGAACTGTTTCTCGTTAGCAGGTGACCATGATCCAGTAGTAAGCCTGATTGCTCTACACAGAGCGAAGCACCTGCCACTTGCTAGTCCTGCAGATTTCAACTTTGGAGGAACAATAAAACTGAGCACTCACTAGAGAAGAATTACATCTCACACACTCTTTCCATTAAAAGCGAGTCTGTCTTTTAAAGTTACATATTTTATTAAATGGAACGGATTTGATATTTCCACCACACCTTGTCTGGAAATTAAAAGATAAATGGGCAAAGGTGTGTGTGTGTGTGTGTGTGTGTGTGTGTGTGTGTGTGTGTGTGTGCTAGGATGGATGGAAATGGGAATGGGAGGGAGGAAGGGGGTTGGTGAATAATGAACTCACAATATCTAACTGTGTGGTCTTGGAGCTGATCAACGGAAGAGGCATCACCCATGGTTTTGATAAATGTGATTGCTTTAAAAAAAAAAAAAAAAAAATGTGCAGAGAAAGCGAAAATTTTCCCGTTCTTGTCCACCGTCTTCAGCTTTAAAAGCGATTTAAGAGTTAGTAAATTACATTGGGGCAGGATTTCTTGACCACGCCCTCCGTTGGTGGACGCTCACTCTCAAGGGCTCTGCTACTAAGCGGCGATTGTCGTCCACAAGGGATTTAATCGGTGATGTCCTGCTACACTGCTGAACACCACCTAAATAACTCAGACGCAGTAAAGCGTCTCCTCTCTGGTGGGTAGCCTCGAGAAAACCTGACATTCATTGCTCCCTGCAGACTGTCGACGCAGAAGAAAGACAGGACGAATTACCCAGGGTGTGGCTATATGTTTGTGGAGGCCAGAATGAGAGGCGTGTGAGTGGTTCTAATATCCATAGCTTCAGGCATCAAAGATTATCTCAGCCCTGATTAATGCTTGGTTTAAACTGTATGGTAATGGCCCCATAGTGGACAGGGTGGGTGTGACATGGACACTTGTTATTTACTGAACCTGAAATCATATACATGTCACACACTCCAGGATTATCGTTCCCTCCGACCCGTAAATCATTTTCATGTAGACAGATTGATTGTATGGCAGCGTTCGTCCATGTCTTCTATGTATTTTAATGTTCAATTTTTCCCCCCTCATCTGTGACTCAGAGAGAGAGAGAGAGAGA
>JADBJO010000090.1:720000-762500 GCA_016801955.1 Conus betulinus | reverse complement strand
CAGTTCTTCTGTACGAAGAAAACTTGAATATTATGTTAACATTTAAGCCCGGAAGGTATCTTTAAGTTTACTATCTTCTCCATATTAACCACTCATCAACCTTGCTACGATCCGCAATGGTGCCAGCGATATACAATCAAACTGAAATAGTCAAACTCATTGCACGGACCGATAATAATCTGATTCTGCACAACAACAATTGATCAGCCATGAGGATAACAAACAAACAAAACTGAAAACATCATGCTACATCATGTACACATCATGTTTCATAACCATACTACTACAGCGTCATCATATCCTGCTGAGTTCGTTCAAATGGCAAGAACTAAACACAGGCTAATTTCAGAAACAATATGTTACTGTGTGCACACCATGTCTAGAAATCTCTTCTGGTGTCCGACAAGGCGTTTCGGTCCTCTAAATCAATGTGCGAAAGCGACTAAGAATGGAGTTAATGTTGGTGACCTTGTAACTGCAGTCCTAAATACACTGTGTTCTCTCTCTCTCTCTCTCTCTCTCTCTCTCTCTCTCTCTCCCTGTGTCTTGGTCTCTCTCCGTCTGTCTCTCTCCGTCTCTTATCTGTCTGTCTGTCTGTCTCTCTCTCTGCAAATGTGCGCTGACCATCAGCGTCATTTTCATGTTTGCTTCTTTTCTTTCGGTTATTTGCTTATTTTTTTTTTAGCCTTAGTTGATGTCGTAGTAGTAGATGCAGTGGTGATGGTGGTGGTGGTGGTGGTGGTGGTGGTAGTAGTATTATCATATTATTATTAGTAGTAGTGGTGGTGATAGTGGTTAATAGTAGTAGCAGTAGTAAAAGCAGCAGCAGAAGTAGTAGTAGTAGTAGTTGTAGCAGCAGCAGGAGGAGGAGGAAGACAAGAAGGTGGAGAAGGAGGAGAGGGAGGAGGAGGAGGAGCAGCAGCAGCAGCAGAAGAAGAAGAAGATGTAACATTACCATCACTTTAACTTTTGAACGTTATCGCTATTGCCTGTTACTAATTCGGGGTCTCTGTATCTGATATAGTAAAACAGTAGAATAACTTGGACAGACTGGGAAACCAGCCGCTCCCTCAATCATTATCCTTGAGTGATAAAGGCTTTGAGTGAATCGCCCTGTAGCACTGGTATATTTCATACATGTTCACTCATGATTATGACTGCGGAGGTTTTTTAATAGCTGATGATCATAATACTGAGAGAGAGAGACACAGAGAGAGAGAGAGAGAGAGAGAGAGAGAGAGAGAGAGAGAGAGAGAGAGAGATTGTTGTTAATTTCTTAACAATTCTCTGTTGCTGTCAGTTTCACAACTATTGGTATTGTTCAAGGTTATAACAAATATCACCTTAATTACTCATCCCGCCTATCTTCTTTCTGTTCAGCTCCACCCCACCCCCCTCAAACCCCCTCCCTCTCTCTCTGTCTCTCTCTCCAATGCTCACTCACAACATCGATGCTCACTCACAACATCGAACCGGTTGTCAGTTCCGTCCTTAAGTCCTTACCATAGACAGGATACTCTCACAAAGAGGAGAGAGAGAGAGAGAGAGAGAGAGAGAGAGAGAGAGAGAGAGAGAGAGAGAGAGAGAGTGGGTGGGTGGGAGTTTACAAAAGGTAATGGAATTAACATTACTGCTTTTTTATATCCACCTTTAGGGGACAAGAAAGAAAATCAAATACAAAAATGTAAAGGAAAAGGAAGGGGAATGTGAATGGTTGACAAAGAAGGGAGGGATGGGAGCAGGGAAGAAGATTAGATGAGACGACAGAACACGTCAATCATGCTGAATTTTAATGAGTATTTGCTGGCATAAAGCGGGGTCAGATTTGACAGATTCATAGAGTAAGTTTAAAAAATCAGATTTAAATTTATTGTCATCTGATTTCGATTTTCTTTCTTTCTTTCTTTTTTGTGTGTGTGTGTGTGTGTGTGTGCCGTATTTGTTTGTTTATGATTTTCTGATATATCATTCGACAGCCATACTCCAGAAAACGTAAGGCTTGATTTGCGCAGAATTGTTGCTGAGAAAGGGTGGTTTATTTGATGTGAATGTCGATGATCTTGAAAAGTAACATATATTCTTTAAACGGGAGGAGGTGCTACCATGGCGTATCTTATATATGAGAACTATTTTTTTTTATTCAAAAGTTCGGATTTGGGGACAGAGATACCTGTTTGTGATCAGTGAGAGTCCGTAAACTGTTGTTATAACAGTTTTTTTTCCTCATTAATTTGATAAATGCTAAACAGTGGTGGTCAGTTTCTCGTTTGAATTCTGGAGTGAATTTTTTTTTTCTAGCTTGAAAGTTAAAACTGTCTTTATTTTTCTGACCCGATACAGCTTTGCGGCAAGATTTGACAATTGCTGTTCCTAGCCCACATCATCGAACACCTCTTCCTAATTTTTTTTTTGTTGGCAATTCAAAGGATTTGCAAATCTTTGTAACGTTTGACGTTTTTGACTTCTTGTAATCATCACTGACTTTCATGAAGACTAGGTATATGATGAAGTTGTGTCTAGTTAACAAGAAGACTGACATATTCCTGCATGTTAAGTAAAACCTGTTGAGCATCAGAGATACTTGTGTCAAGAGTTGTGTCATCAACAAACATTTCACAGAGAGAGAGAGAGAGAGAGAGAGAGAGAGAGAGAGAGAGAGAGAGAGAGAGAGAGATAAGAGCTCACGTGGTCTTGTCCATGAGTTTGGGGAAGATGCTGGCATCCACGTAGTTCATGGTCTTCTGCTCCAGACCCAGGGCCTCTTTAAGAAGCTTCATGACGGGGCTGGTCTTGGCCGAGCTCTTCTCGGCCACCGGCAGCTCTTTGCCCATCTGCTTCTCCACGCACATCATGAACATCTCGCGGCACTCCTTGTCCAGGTCAATGCTGCCGCTCGCCATTTCCAGAGACCGCAAGATGAGGAGGAGCTGGGAAATGCAGTAAGTGTGTGCGGGAGTATGCTAGCTCCATAAGCCGATAATAGCTGTGTTCCCAAGAAAAAAACAACAGTTAAACTTCAGGAAATAAGGGTTATATACTACTATTTTTCCTGACTATTGGAAAGCGTTTTTTTGTGTTTGCTCGAAAAAATCAGTTATTATCTATGTTATCCCTAAGGATCGCAACAAGTTTCCCTGAGGATCACAAATGTTTTTTCATGCGCTTGTCATGGCAAACAGCAGCCATAGCTGTTTTGGGTTGTTAACAATGTCACCCCCCCCCCCCCCCCCCCCCCCCCCCCCCCCCCCCCCCCCCAACACCCCTCTCGGAGATTTACAGTTGGAGGGGTCTGCGGGGTGAAGAGATGAGCGGATGGTGGTGGTGGTGGTGGTGTGGGCGATGGAGGTGGTATTGAAGATGGAGATAGGGGACAGGACGATGCTGGTGGTTGGGGAAGTGGGAGGGCGGTAGGGGGTTAGGATGGGGGTGAAAGTCGATGGGAGTGAGAAGAGAGATTGAAGTGATAGTGATGAAGATTGAGATATGGGGCGGGCGAGGTTGTATTGTGGAATGCAAGTGGAGGCAGGACGAGAGCAGGAATTGGGACGGCGAGATGGTGGGATTTTGGGGGTTCGGGGTGGAGATGGATGGATGAAGGTTGAAATGATTGTGGTGAAATGGGGATGGTGAATATGGCGTTGCTCGTTGTGGAGCGTGCGATTCCAGGCAGGTTTATGGGCGAGCTGGGAAGGATCAGGTCGATTCGCCTACTTGTTGAAGGCGCGGCTACTTTCACACGGGTGTTTCCAGAGTTTGTATCCAAATCCTATTATACCCATTAGCTAATCCTGTTTTGGGTATTACGTGTAAACATTCTATTTCTCAGCGTTAGTCTTGAGTCACGGGTACATTCACTGAAATGACTCCTCATTTAATGTATTACAAGTCAGTTCATCCCTCTCTCTCTCTCTCTCGCTCGCTCGCTACGCCTCTCTCTACCTTGCGCTTTCTCTCTCTTTGCCTCTATCTAGCGCGCACGAGCATGCTCATGCATATTTAGTCAACTATATTAAAAGGCGTATGCATGTGCGTGTGTAGGTACATGCGCGCACGCTCTGTGGTGTCCGCCGAGTGATTTTGACTTGATTTACTTCATACTTTTTTTTTTCTTTTTAGAATGTGCTTCTAGTTATTACCATTCACTTCAGTTAAAAAGCAAAAACAATCAAACAAACAAAGGACATCTTTAGACATGATACAGCCACACAGACATAGACTGAATAGAACCTGCGTACTGACTTAATTTTGCTCTTGATGCTTTTTCCAGTCTGGTAGCAGTGAGTTTCTGGAGTTCTGTTTACTCACTCCGAATAAGTCATGTCATCAACGAAATCCAGGCTGCTTACGGGCCCAGTAATGGATATGGAGATGTTGCCATCAAGAAGTGGTACTCGTATTATTTTCTCCAGGAGGCTGTTAATAGAATACGAAAGAGAGGAAGCCTGGAGCACTCTCACAACTCTTCTGAAGACGTTTTCAGGGTTGTTATCCAGAAGGACAGTGCTGTTTACATCTTTGCAGAGTGCTGTAAAGCTCTGGATGATGTTCTCAAACTTACAGTCGTACCGATCTATCTTCATGCTAAACACGATCGAATATTCTCTTTAAGTCAATGCTACGCATACATCACCTTGGCGTTGAAGGTGCCTCTTTTATCTGAGTAATGATGGAGATCTCTGTTCACGTTTGTTCTTTTATGGCCTGACAGCTGACTATTTTTTCCTCTGAATCTGCTCGAAAGAACGTTCAAAAGCATCTCACCATAGAGGCTGATTAGGTACACAGAGTTAGAAACCAGTCCATGGATATATGTGGATATTGTCCTACTTGCTAAAGTATATATTATCTTATCGAATTATGTTTTAGTACACCTATGCATCCACACCACCTAATCTATAATACGCTTATTATTTCCACTAAGAATCGATCGCTCTATCTGTGCTCATAAATCATAGGGTCTTTAAAAACAAATCAATAAAATTAACATTGTGCCAGTTACATGATATACAAAGTTATCAAGTGGATTTTGAATTATCAGAATAGATGGTCCTTAATCGCCTTGTTTTCGGCATGTTGGATGTAGAGTTTAAGAGCCCTCTACTCGAAAGCCGAGTAGCAGACTAATGGTAGGTATGCCCAAGTTCTGTTCCAAAGAGAGCTTCTTTCTTCCTTCCGTAAAATATTGACTAATTAAAGTCAAGTTATTTACATCATGCACCACCGTGTGTTTATTTGTCACTTGAATATCTGAGTGTTTCTAACTGAAGTCACTTTAAACTTCACGGAAAAATACAAGAGTGAGGACAAAAAGTGTTTAAAAGCGAGATAATTCAGACAGTAGGACCGAGTGCCGAGGCCCTGGAGTTACTGATTTCATCGTGGTATTTTCAAAACAACAATAGGCATCCAACAAAGTGGGTAAGCTAGGTCCACAAGCAAACAGTCTGACCCTGCACTAAAACATATCACTGGCTTACCTCCTACGGCTGAAATAGCTGTTGTGGTCTTGGGAGGCAGCTTTCCCTGTTTCCTGGTGATGACAACCGACACGGACTCACGATATTTGTATGATGACGGAATGAAAGACGTCATGTGCATAATGTCGTCACACACACACACACACACACACACACACCTCAGTCACGCACAAAAAAGCAAAATGGAATTAGACGTAAACGATCTGAATCAAACAAAAATTTGTGAACAAACATGCACGTGCGCACGCTCTCTCGTACCCGGTGATATCATCTCTTCTCGCACGCTTACACACAAAAACACAGTTCAGAGAGAGAGAGAGAGAGAGACTTTGATATTTTATTGTCATTACCAAAAGGTCTTGTACGTGTTGACTGCTATGTGTGATTTCTTAATGATATGAGAGAGAGAGAGAGAGAGAGAGAGAGAGAGAGAGAGCAGTCAATCGAGAAGGTCACTTTGTAAGCAGACTACGCAAACCGAGTTGAATGGATCCTGGCTCTGCGCTTTGGTCCGGATCGGCACCACAGAACCGCACAAAATTGTAATGAGGTTGTCCTTGGGCCACACTTCATCTTTCCATCAGGTTTCATTCAAATTGATTTGTTGTTTGTGCCTATGATCTGGCTGATCTGATCTTGCATCTGCTCTCTCTCATCTAAAACCACACCAACGTCTAGTGAGTTGTCTTTGGGCCACATCCAAACTTTCCACCACGTTTCGTCAAAGTCAGTTCATCGTTGACATTTTTTCTTTTTTTTTTTTTTTTTTTATTTATTTGTTTTCATTATTATTATTTTTTTTACATAATTCAACCGACAGACAAATCAACTGACAACTTACGGATACGAGTGAAAACGTTACCTCTTTACAAAGTGAAACGACTGCAGGCGGAATCTAAACAAATCTTAAATAAATGTCAGCGAACCGCCCAGAGAAACGTGGACAAACGAGTCACAAGACAACACACAACGCGTTTCGACCTCTTAGGTCTTCCTCAGGTGAAATAAAGACGGACAAAATAACGAAAATGCACTTAGCTTCCTTGCGCTGAACTCAGAAGCAATCTGAAGCGATCAAAGCTAAGTGCATTTTCGTTATTTTGTCCGTCTTTATTTCACCTGAGGAAGACCTAAGAGGTCGAAACGCGTTGTGTGTTGTCTTGTGACTCGTTTGTCCACG
The DNA here is from genome assembly GCA_016801955.1 of Conus betulinus. NCBI lineage: Eukaryota > Metazoa > Mollusca > Gastropoda > Neogastropoda > Conidae > Conus > Conus betulinus. The sequence goes on along the minus strand of JADBJO010000090.1, from coordinate 755,843 downwards.
TTTCTCTGGGCGGTTCGCTGACATTTATTTAAGATTTGTTACCTCTTTAAAAAAAAAAAAAAAAATGCTGCGTAAAAACGCAAAAGAAAGACACCACAACAAACAAAAACCCAACCCACCAGAAATGCATTTTCGGGAAACACAACTGCTCAATGAAGTATTGTCCATTTGTTTACCCCACCTCTCACCCCCCTTTCCCTCACCGCTTCCTTCCCTACCCTCCCCCCCTCCCCTACACACACGTAAGTAACAACACACATACACATGCGCAGGCACGCACGCGCGCATGGTCCACAGACTTGGATTAAACCCTCTTAACCCAAATTTATGAATGGGAATCAAACAAAGAAAAACAAAAAAAAAAAATGAAAACAGGCAGCAGTCATTTCTAATGTAGGTTTTTATCATGCACTCGCAAGACAAGACAAACGAAATCTCAGACTTTCTGATGACATCGACGGCCTGGCAGGAAATGAAGGTGAGCTGGCTCACCTGGTGAAATGTCTGGACGAAAAAGCATCCAGATATGGTTTGGAAATCAGCGCCGAAAAAAACTAAGCTGATGAGAAATTAGTGACAAGCTCATCAAGACACACCAATCAAAGTCGGTGGTCAACAACTTGAAACAGTCCATGAGTTCAAATACCGTGGTGCTTTCATCAACCTATAAGAAGAATCCAAGCCAGAAGTCCCCGCAAGAATTGCGCTGACAACAGCTGCGATGGCAAAGTTAAAATCAATTTGGAGAGATAAAAAGGTAATCCTCCAAACCAAACTGGAACTGTTGCATGCTCTCGTTATGTCAGTTCTCTAACATCAGAACGCCAAAAGAAGATGCAAGCTGCAGAAGTGAGGTCCCTCAGACAACTCCTTGACATTCCATACCCTGACCGCATCACTAATGAAGAGGTGCATAGATGAGTGGGTCAACAGATGGATCACTATGAGGACATGTTGTGAACCATAAAACGTGGCCACATAACCATATCGGAGGGCTTCTCCAAGACCATTCTGCAAGGAAAAGTACAAGGAAAGATGAGAAGGGGACACGAGAAAAAACAAAGAAAAAGTACAAGGAAGGATGAGAAGGGGACGCCAGAGAAAGAGATGGTCAGACGACATCATGGAATGGACCGGCGAAAGCTTTGCCTAAACCCAGGGGCTAGCCAAATGACCTGGTCAAGTGGGGCATCTTTTAAGACAAACCACCTGCAGTGCCCTTACGGCCTGGGCGGGTTATAGGATCGGTGACAGGTGACCACACCAATGGGTAGATCAACTAATTGTGGAATATTGTTTATTGAGTCAGCCTCTCCAAGCTGCTGAATTCTGATCTCTCTTGTTTGAAAACTGATACTTACGACAGGGAAATGACTATTTAATTCGACACAAAAGCCCAATTCAAACTGTTCACAAGGAAGTGCCCAAGAGGGGAGATAATTTCAATTTCTGGCGATAAGGACACAAAGAATTGTGTTTCTTTCTCGAGCTCGTTCATTCTGCAAGCAAGTGAAGCAGGGTGGTACGAAACCATGGAGTGCCAATTTGAAACAAAATTATCGAACATCGTTTGTTACTATGTCTACTGAGTAACAATGGGCAATATATCTACACTATTTATACATACCAGACATTATCGATATTACAAAATGTATACAATATTACAGAGCAGAATCCTACCCAAGCACTATCAAACAGTGGACCTCACTGCCAGAAAGCAACATATCCATAGATTCACTCTACGCCTTCAACTCAAGGCTGAGGTATTGGCAACAATCGATTGCCCCAACTTTTAATCCATCTTAAACTCTTAATGGTAGTCCTTTTCTTAACATACACATCACATTTGGCTTAATAATTTTAGTGTTAATTGTAGCATGCAGAAATTTAGGCTCAGAAGCATGCAAATAATGGATTGTACACCTTAATAAATTGTATATAAACAATATAGAATATAAATCATTAGATATAAGCTACGACTCTTAAATACATTTATCTTCGAACATGATCTTATGGCTATGCTGATAGAAAATTAATCTTATCATCTCTGGGTATGATAGATACAACTGCTCACAAAATGCCTTATCATGGCATGGGCGTGAATATGAAAAAAATAGATTATGAAGATGAATGAAATTATTTGCAAGAAAACACAAACTTTTATAAGATGCAAGTCATGATTTACTTACAAGTAATTTACCTATATGTGTGCTTTTTATTTCGCCCTTGATCAGTCAGCTTTGTAAATTCATAACTTTTGGCACAAAAGACAACCAAGAGAACAAACACTACATAGGGGTTAATAGCGCTGTCTCTTCATGCACATATAAAAAAAGCTCTGCTATGTTGTCTTTGTAGAAAATGCTTTGCAACTTAAGCATTCACCCCATTCTGGAGCTCGACGCTGTTGGCTTACTCCCTATCAGCAATGCGGAACTCCGCCAATCAGGAGAGAGCTCAGTCAAATAAGGCGGTCTACTCTCATAATGAAGTGGCCGTGCAATAGAAAATGGCATACTTGAACAAAGAACACAACCAGATACAATGCCAGAAATTGATCTGTAAGCAGCATACTTTAATCATTCAAACTTAGGACAGGCTGACTGAAATCTGTACACTCAGTCACGGAAGCATTTTCATAGATCACAATAGAGACTAGGCATCAGTTGGACACACCTGCCTCTGCAACTGGAACCAACACATGCAGATACATCATAAAAATGTTTTCACAATGAGGTTAAGTAAAAAAAAGAAAATGAGAGAGAGAGAGAGAGAGAGAGAGAGAGAGAGAGAGAGAGAGAGAGAGAGAGAGAGAGCATTAAAAAATATAAAGAAAAATAGATATCACATGCACAGGTACCTTTAGTGGCTGGCTTTTCTTTACATAGAAAGAATTTACATACACTGAACATTCATCCCATTGCAGCGCTCCCAACTCTAGTCAGCAGAACTAACCCTATAAAATGCAACGGGCTGGCAATGACAGAAAATATAGATATAAGCTGGTGGAAAGTGAGAAGGAAGAAGATTCGCCTAATGCACTGTGTGTGAAGCAGACAATGGATCATATGCACTAGGTATGCAGAAGTGGGGCTGGAATGATGAATGCATTATTACATTGATTTTACATAAACTGTTTTGTTACCATTTTAACATACAATTTGCAGAATAACCATACTCTCTGTGAGACGTACTTTGAGACAAATACATAAATACGCGGAAAAAATAAACATAGAACACTGTAAAGGGACTTATCATTGTACAGGGAAGGTATCAACTATGTTGCCAATATGCATGACAGTAACTATGCTGTTATTTATAGAGGTTATGTTATTCTGAGATTTTCAGTCTGTCTAAAGATAATCCTATAAAACAGAGTCTAATGAATATAAACACTGACAAAAATTTACTTTCTCATTCAAGTATTCTTCAAACTGAATTCAACTCTAAAGCTAGTCTGACCTACTTGAGTGTAGTGCACACTTCTAAATATTCGATACTTTCAAAATTTCAAGTTTTAATCATTATAGCCAAGCCAACCACACAGGGCTTTTTCATGACTGTCAAACTCAAGCAAGAAAAAGTCACACTACAAAATGAGCCAGGACCACAAGTCCTGGCAAAGAAACAAACAATACAATGCAGTTATGGCATGACAGCTGAACTATTTAAGATCTTAGGGCTTATCAATCAGGCGGTGCTGAGAATGTTAGTTTTACTTCCCAGATTTGAGAAGAAAAAAAACTATAAAAAAAAACAAACAACAACAACAACAAAAAAAAAAAAACATTTCCAGTGGAAAAAAAAAAAAACAAACAAATAACAACGTATGGGCAAACAGACATGCAGAATGAACATATCACTCGCGTATTGACTGAGTTAGTACGAAGTCACGTGAGTATTAGTGCGGGACCGTCTATCAGGCAATTAGACGTAGGCTACTACAGGCTCCAGGCGTATGCGTTTCAGCTCCAGACATTATAATCTTCATTTACAATATATATCTCTATTGTGCCAAATGTGTTATTAGAATACATCTGTTTCAGTGGATATGGTGAATGTGTCGGTTGTGTTTGTATTGTGTCCCTACATCACAGATAAAGTAAGTCAACCCTCCTTTTTTTTTTTTTTTAATTGTTCCTTATTTTTGCCTTTGCCTTGTGTAGCAGACACATAAGCGCGAGACTGAGTTCTCACATTAGCGCTTGCCTGAGTTGCCTAACTACATGTGACCACCTGAGTTGTGGACTGACTGATTCTGATTGATTCATTTATAAATCGATTATCATTATTATGAACACTTATATAGCACCTATCCTCGGCTATAGGCCAAGCTCAAAGTGCTTTACAACCCACACTCGTTTACACAACGGGCTGCCTACCTGGGTAGTGCCGACTGTAGAGCTGCCACCTGGCGCTTTACTCAGTAGTTTCCCATCTCATCCAGTCAATATAATAATAATGATGATCAATACTTCTATAGCGCCTATTCTCGGCTAGAGATCAAGCTTTAAGCACTTTACGATCCACACTCGTTTACACACATGGGCTGCCTACCTTGGTAGTGCCGACTGAGGAGCTGCCAGCAGGCACTTCATTCAGTCGTTTCCCGTGTCATCCAGTCAATATCGCTCAATATTGTTCACTCAATTTTTACTTTACTACTTTCATTTTTTCCATTTCTCACGCAGGGTGCATGCTGTGTGTAACGTGTCATCCATACCAACTGCCAAACTGGCCTTCTCTTCCCAAAAGATGGTGACGGGATTTTACGTGTGTGCAAGATGTTATGCGTGCGTTCACACACGGAACCTCGGTTCATAGTCTCATTCGAAGGACTGTATAGGAAATGGAATCAGAACCAAAGTTAACTCCGTGGGAAAAATTCCCCTGTACCGAAACGGCCCGGCGGAGATTCAAACCTGCAACCCCAGGATCACCAAGATTCCGAATCCGGCGCTCTACCACTGAGCTATTCCGGCCCCATTAGTTACAGAACGATCACTTAGTGCCAGAGTTTATACTTTTGGTATGCCTGAGTGCATGGAAATAACTATGGAGACGAAAAAGAGCCAGGCCCCGGACAGCAATTAACTGCATGCTGAACTTACGAGTGAGTGGGAGCAGGGATGAACAGATAGAAAAAGAGAAAGAGAAACAGAAAGAGAAAGCTATGACACAAAATTTAATCTTCTGTCTGCTCGGTTTGAGCACTTGGAAAGAGCTGTACTAGTCAGTTCTGCTCATGTCTAAAGAGAGACAAGGTGCGAAGGGTGAAATGGGCGGATCCTGAGAGCTTGAAGTCCCGCGCACAGAAAACGCGCACACCGCCCAGACACCCCTGAGAGGGATAATGTATCGAGAGCACAGGCGCCCAAAAGTAAAACACAAAAAATGACTGATGTCAGCAGCTCAGAGAGCGAGGGAGAAATAACTGATGACAGCAACGATGGTTTTATCTCCATTGACTGTGATGATGAGATGCTCACAGAACTAGAGGAAGAACTGGACAAGGTGAAGAACCCCCCCCCCCCCCCCCCCCCCCCAGGTGGTCCAGTCCATTGCAGACATCATAAATAAGAGATTTGAAAAGGGTTTCTCTGAACAGAAGTTGAAAGAGAGTGTATTGACAAGTACAACAGACCAGACAATTGCCCCAAGCTCCAGGTCCCACCCGTTAAGCCTGAGGCTTAAAGATACTACATGCCGGCCGCAACAAAACAGCATCAACTCACACTTGCCATGGCCCAGAGGGCTATTGTCACACCAGGGCTGCAATAGCCAACAGCACGCAGCTACTGCTGAAAAGCTTCAAAAACGGGGATCTTCGTGACAAATCTATTAAAGGGCCAGAGATAAATGCCCAGAATGCTGACGCCATGGCGCTTCTTGGGCATGCTTGCCACGAGCTATCAATGAGACGGAGATTCAGCATTCACCCCTACTTGCCTAAACACCTGAAAGGACTCTGAAAACATAACTGTAACAAGCCAGTTTTTTGGAGACATCACTGCGGCAATAAATGAGGCCAAAGAGCTGGACAGACAAATGCCCCAGGAACAAGTGGCTTCAATTCAGTTTGACAGACGCAGGTTTGTACGCCATGGCCCCAGCTCCCAGTTCAAGCAACGCCAGCCTTTTTTTTAGGTCAGGCGAAAAAAAAAAAAACAAAAAAACAAAACAAACAAAAACTCCGACAGTTCTTCACACAAAAGATGTAGTTTGGGAAGGGGCAGAAGCAGCACAACCCAAAGAGAGGTAGAAGGGGTCAGTGTTTTCAATCATGACACTCTGATAGGCGTGCAAAATGAGGGCCTCTCTTTTTCAAGGTGGCAGGCTAGCTTCTTTAGTAGACCGCTGGAAAACACGTATTTCAGACACTGGGATTTTGCAAACTGTCAAGGGCCTGTGGCTGGAATTTGATGTGGAAGTATCTGAGATTACTAAGCCACGCCATACACAGCCGCGCCTTACTGCAGAAGAGAGAAAGATAGTAGAGGCAGAAGTACAGAAACTCGAAGACAAGGGGTTTCCATTTAGGAAGATATAAGAGCCGCACATGCGTAAGACCGCCATATTGCAAATGCTTCCGGCCGCCATGCTATGTTTTCTTTCTAAGGTCTAAGTGAGTAAAATTTAAAAAAAATCCTACACCGTCAGACATTTTCAAGTCGTATAAGCGCAGATATAAATCGCATAGCACGGAACGGTGTATGGTTGTCATTTTAAAGCATATCGTCAATCCTTAAGATAAAATTCAAATTAAAATGGGGCACAGTAAATAGACCACGTGGTTTTGCTCGATATGGAGAGATCTTTGTCGTGAAAAGTATTTCATGTCGAAAGAAGGGCTCCTAATGATACGAAGTGGAAAAGCAGAATTGGTTGCCATTCCCAAGGCTGAATGGGATGAGATGCAGGCAACACACAAGCATTTGCTGGAATTCACTGGAACTGGAGAAAAGGAAAAATATTTGAATCGGACTCGCACCGATTCAGAATGTATGATCTAGCAGACGAAATAGTTGAAGACATCCAGGATGAGAATTATGCCGGTGGGTCTGACATGAGGGATCGGTCCTTTGAGGACACCCCCCAAGAAGAAAAAGGGAAGGCTGATGAGGATTTTGACAGCGAAATCCAGAATATTATAAGAGATTCAGACAAAATCAGCAAAACAGCAGTGATGACTCTTCTGATGCGTTCACTCTGAAAGAGAGAGAGGAGGAGTACAGAAATGAAGAATAAGTAGGACCACCACTGCAACATGAGGCCTTGACAAGCACTCTGATTAAAATGGCAAGGGGAACGTTGGAGGAAGATAAACTGAACGAAAAGATGGGAAAACACATCAGGCCTGAAATTTTCAACATGTCAGTTCCTAAATTGAACCAGGAAATTTGGAATAGCCTGGAATTCAGCGCCAGAGTAAGTGATCTGAGAGTACAGAAACAACAGAAAATGATTACCAGAGCAGCAGGCATACTGGCTAAAATATGTAACAAGGTAATTGGGGTGGACAGTGAAATGCTGAAGGATACAGCAGATGCCATGGCATTGATTCTGTAAGCCTCACACGAAACGTCGTTGGACAGAACTAAGATTTTGAGTGGACCCAACATCAATCAGAAGTACAAAAAGCTTGGGTCAATTGAGGTCCCAATCACGAATCAACTATTTAGGGATGATTTGAATGCGTCTTTGCGCAATATTGAGAGTGCATCAACATTTGGTAGGGATTTCACTCGGTCAAAAGTAGGGAGGAAGTGTTTTCCAACTCACCCTTCAAAAAATTTCATGTGGTCCGAGAGAGGCCGAGGAAGAAACCAGAACTGGGGCCGAGGCAGGACATGAGTCTTTGCAGGCAGGAAGGTTAAAAGAATATTTACCTGAATGGGAGAAACTGACATCTGATCCTTTCATTCTTGAAATGGTTGTAGGTACAAAGATTCCGCTCACTGTTTTGCCACAGAGTCAAAATTTAACGAAAAATCAAATTCAAGGAAATGTAATTGAAGAGACAGACCGAGAAACTGAGAAATTGTTGAAAATGAAAGTGATAGAACATTCCAAGAATGAAGGAGAACAAGTTATATCACCTATTTTTTTAGTACCAAAATCAGATGGTACATATTGGTTGATACTAAATTTTAAAGATTTCAATCAGAATGTAGAGTATGAACATTTCAAAATGGAAAATTTACAATCAGCAACTGGCATGCATATTATTCAGTACCAGCTGACCCTCAATTTAGAAAATTCCTGAAATTTGAATGGAGAGGTCAGTTATTCTGTTATACCTGCTTGCCAAATGGATTGTCCTGTTGCCCGAGGCTTTTTAACAAAACTCCTTAAGCCAGTCTGTGCAACTCTTAAGAGCCCAAGGTCACTTACCTGCAGTTTTCATTGATGATAGTTACAAGGTGACAGTCCAGATCTGAGTGTTTGCCCCACACACACAAATCATCTCCCCAATATTTGTGAGACCAAAGAAGGATGTTTCACATAGAATGATCTGTAATCTGAAGAAATTGAAAGAAGACATTCCTTACCACCATTTCAAGATGGATACTCTTCAGAAAGCTCTGCAGCTAGTTTTTCCAAACTGCTACATGGTGTCAATCGACCTAAAGATGCCAATTCTTCTGTCAGTATTTCAGAAGCCCACAGGAAGTTTCTCAGATTTGAGTGGCAGAGCAAACTTTTGGCAGTTCAATTGTATGCCTAACGGCCTTTCTATGGCACCATACAAATGTACAAAATTGCTAAAACCAGTGTTTGCCACCCTTGAGAGAGAGAAACCACCTCTCGACTGCTTTTCTGGATGACTGCCTATTGCTAACAGTCAGAAAGATCATGCGCCCAAAATGTCAAAGAAACTGTAAAGCTCATTCCTATCATCCATCACTCTAAGTCCGTTTTCAGCCAACCCAACGCATTCAGTTCTTTGATGTCATCAGATTCCAAAACCATGACAGTCACACTGACCGAAGACAAGATATCCGACACTAAAACTTCTTGTTCCAAAGCTTTAACAAAAAATCCTTGACAATAAGAGACGAGGCAAAAATCATTGGCAAGCTCATTGTATCTTTTCTGCTGTCATGTATGGACCTTTGCACTACAGCCAACTTGAAAAGGAAAAGAAAAATACCCTTGTACTGAAAAATGGGACTTTGATGAACACGCAACATTGTCTGACTCTAAAGTCTGAACTCAATTGGTGACTAGCAAATACTGAAACTGCCTGTAATGTGATAAACCATGGTTGGCCTGATATATCTCTTTGGTCTGATGCTCCAAGAACAGGATGGGGATCTTCATGTCAGAATCTGCAGACAGGTGGGAAATGATTGCCTGATGAAACTTCTTTCCACATTTACTACTTGGAATTAAAGGCCTCATACTTTGCCTTGAAATGTTTTCAAGAGCAGTTAACAGGCAAGCATGTGTGTATTGTGACTGATAATATATCAATTACATGGGAACAAGCCACTCTGAACTTTGCAGTCTAATGACGCAGATTATATGGGATAGGTGTATTGAAAACTAAATATGGTTGAGTGCATTTTCATTCCAGGTAAAAGAAAATACGGCTGCAGACAAAGAATCCAGGCAAGTGGAAAACAGACGCAGAATGGCAACTGAACCCTGCCATATTATCCCAGGCTCTCTCTCGGCTGAATGCATGCTCGGACATTGACCTTTTTACTGCCAGGGTGAATAAGCAGTGTGAACACTATGTCTTGTACAGGCCACCCCTGAAGCGTATGCAGTGGTTCCTTTCTCTCTCAAATGGCATGGTCTTAATTTCTAACAAAAGTGCTGGGGAAGGTGAGACGAGAGAAAGCCAATGGCGTGATAGTGGTTCCTCGCTGGCACACACACATCTGGTGCTATGCTGACACGCCTCCTGACCCAGCCACCAGTATCTCTGCTCCACAGCACCAGCCTTCTGTTGTTCCATGCCAACCGGGAAGACCCCTTCACCCACGCCTTCAACTAGTGGCATGCAAGATATCGGGCTCCAATATATGAAGGGGGGGGGGGGGGGGGGGGGGGGGGGGGGGGGGGGGGGGGGGGGGGGGGGGGGTCCTCGCAAGCACAAGCCACCCAGACATCCTACAGCTGCTACATAGCCAAGTGGAAACACCACGCGCAGCAGCATTGCGTCACTGTTGACTCGCCTAATGTGGCACAAGTCGAAAACTTTTTAGCAGAACTGTACCAGAAAGTTGCCAGCTAGCCTACGGTGCTCTTAACACTGCTAGAAGCGCGTTATCAGCTTTTCTCCCTTCAGACTCTGGGATTACGATAGTCAGTCAGCTCCACATTTGTAGAATACTTAAAGGTATTTTTGAACAGAGACCTTTACCAGAGTACACTCATACATGGGATATCAAGACTGCACTGGATTATCTGGATGCTCTAGTTCCCATGGTGCAACTGACTTTAAAAGAACTAACTTTTAAAATGTGCATGCTTTTACCTATAGTTACAGGCCAAAGAGGCCATGCTCTCTATTCTCTCAAGTGTCACAGATGTGACCAGCCGCCGTGGCGAAGTGGTTAGCGTGCGCGGACTCCCGGCTGGGAGGTCGTGGGTTTGAATCCCATCAGTGGGTTTTCTGCCCCGACCGGCTCCTACCCAGAGTTGAGTTTGCTACGGGCTCAGTTGGGAAGACTGGGACCACACAGTCGAGTTTCATCCACTTAATGGATGTGTTTCTGAGAGTGTTGCTCAAATTTCCTGACCAACACAGCAGGTGCCTGTATCTCTCGGGCCTGGTTGACGCCAGGATATATTATGAAAGGAAGCGTAGAGTACAGCCCTGTCATATAGTCTCAGACCGAAATGGAAATCCGTAGCATCATCTTAATCATTCTCATTGATCAGCATTAAAAAAAAAAAAGCCTCGAATTCTGTGGCCCTTCATGCCCTGCTCTCACGTGACCTCAGTTTCGATATACTCTCCGCGTCTGTGGCCTTGGTTTGGTTCCGTCGGGGTCACCGGTATCGGCGAGTCCATGGGGACTGTCGTTGGACAGACGTGGTGGTGCCCTCCGGGGGGGAGAGCTCACTCACGCCGGCTCCACGACTAAGCAATTATTCGAAATCGGAAATGAAATGAGGCAGGGAACAGCAAACAATAAACAGTAAACAAGTGGGGTAGTCTTTGCTCCCACAAGGAAACCTAACACAGAGTAACTTTTATTCAAGACTGGCACAGCCTTTTAAACTTGAATAAAGTCAGACAAATACAAAGACGAACAATCTAATAGTGGGGGAAAAAACAAGCGCAGGAACTTACGGAGGGGGGGGGGGGGGGGGGGGGGGGGGGGGGGGGGAAGCAGGAGGTTGAAGATGTAAAAAACTGGGAAAATGAAAATTAAGAAAATATGAAAACTCTTCACTGGCTGCATAAGGGAACCATCGCAATCCTTTTAAAGGCAGATATATTTGTATTGCCTGCTCCGAGGCCTTTCGTCCGCTGGGTCGGAAACTCATCAGGGAGACACGGCTGGCTGTATCTGCGCTCCTGGCGTCAAATAGAGACACACCACAGTCCACAATACCGTGGTGTTCACCACCACCAAGGGTGCAAAAAAAAGAATCCAATAGCACCCCCAAAGCAGCCAGCGAAGAGTAGTAAAGGAAACCAAATGAAAGGGTGGGGAGGAAAAAAGTTGCTGAAAAAAAACTACACAGATATTATGCAGATAGTATAAAAAGTAGGGGGCAATCTTTGAGCCTACGCTTGAGCACCCAAGGATGCAAGGGAGATCAGAAGACAAACACAAAGACAGACAGAAACAAACAAATACAAGTAACCTCGATTTAATCAAAACGAAATCGGAACACTCCACGTGTGCAGCTGCAACAAGTGCAGCAGTCCAAACTGCTGTTTCACTGAAGATAATATTGAAAGCTGCGGGCTGGAGTAAAGAACATACTTTTGAGAAGTTCTACAAAAGAAAAACTGAAGTGAATTTTGGGCAGAGAATTTTAGATACCTTTCTTACCAAAGCCATGAATTAAAACATGACACATGTTGTTCTTTGTAAATAGCATTCACAAGATGGTTGTCAACTTTGTAAGGAATTGGTAACCACAAGACTCGCACAGCTCTAAAAGTCGCATATGATTTCATATATTGTGTTTGATGGGTATGGATCTGGTCCATTGGCAAAAGATGTAGCCCATCTCAAGTGTCGTGCCGGCATCGTTGGACCAACTATAACATTTACAGGAGACATGCTTTTAACCTCAAGAAGAGAAATTTTCCTCTCCAATCCAATCAACAAGCAAAATTTCAACGATTTCCTTCAGAGGCACTTATCTCCTGTTATGTCCAAGTCCTGCACACAAAGTGTGATGCTTACAACCTCATAATCAAAACTACTCTGGAACATGGAACGTGCAGCTTCTTACAAGACGACAGTTGTGGGGAAGATACAGATCTACTGGTGCTCCTTCTCCACCATTTCAACCAGAACTCTAAACCCATCTTTTTCCGATCTGACAAACACACATGCACCAGGAAACATGGATGGAACATCTGGTGGCTGGCAAAAAGTCTTGGACGAGAGACATGATATCTGCTACCATTTTGTCTATGCCCTAAATGGTTGTGACACAACATCACGACTGGAGTTGGAAAAAGGCGTTCCACTCAAAAAAACTGTTTGACTCCAGATGTGTTTGACATGCTTTTAACCTCAAGAAGAGAAATTTTCCTCTCCAATCCAATCAACAAGCAAAATTTCAACGATTTCCTTTCAGAGGCACTTATCTCCTGTTATGTCCAAGTCCTGCACACAAAGTGTGATGCTTACAACCTCATAATCAAAACTACTCTGGAACATGGAACGTGCAGCTTCTTACAAGACGACAGTTGTGGGGAAGATACAGATCTACTGGTGCTCCTTCTCCACCATTTCACCAGAACTCTAAACCCATCTTTTTCCGATCTGACAAACACACATGCACCACCAGGAAACATGGATGGAACATCTGGAGGCTGGCAAAAAGTCTTGGACGAGAGACATGATATCTGCTACACATCTTTTGTTGACCAGGGTTGCCACAAACAGACATCATCTCAGCAGGCGAAAAGGCCCTAGTGTGCCTTTACAATGGCCGTATCGAAGATACCCTTGATGAACTTCGCTACCAGTGCTTCCATGAGGTCTCTTCTTGTGCCACCTCTGTGCAGATCCAAGTCTCCCTCCTACTAGTGCCTCAGCAAAATACCACAGTGTAAGTGTATACCTCCAGATTCAGGTAAATTTTAAATGTTCCGTGTTCCTATTTTAAATTGTGTGTGTGTGTGTGTGTGTGTGTGTGTGTGTGTGTGCGTGCGAGTGATTCCATTAAAAACTGCATAATTGCAATAAATATATCGTATATAGTGTATTTGTGATCTTACAAAAATGCCAAACTGCCCTATGTAAACAACATTTATTCATTCAAATGCATTACCTACAAAAAATAACGTAACGTTATGATGATTCTTGATTTCAGGAATGGATCAACCTTTCGTCAGATTTGGAACCAGAACATTGGGGATGGGAGCTCATATCTGGATGGCTGGAACCACAACAGACTGATCTTCTTCCTGCCCTAGAGGATCTGCTGAAAGTCATCAGATGCAACTGTATGAAGGACTGCTGTTCAAAGAAATGCACTTGCAGAAGACATGGTCTGCAGTGTTCTGTTGCCTGTGGACAGTGCAAAGGTTTGAGCTGTTTGAATTCCCCATCACTATAAGAAGTGGATGAACTTGACTTCCCAGAGCTGTCTGCTTTAGACCGATTCTTCAGAGGATGTTGATGAACCGGTTTTCATGTGTATATGGCATGTGCCGCTCCAGCGAAATGTACTGTTTCCACGTACATGAAGAGTGCTTATAACACGGGGCTGATTGGACTTGCAAGACTACCCAAGTTGGATTACATCTGAAGGTGTTCATTTCTTCCTGGACTTTAAAAAATCATTTTGTGGAGATTTCACTGTCTAGAATTGACTGCAGCATCTATATGTCTCTGGGGTCAATGCACTTGTGTTCACGTCCAGGCAAAAAGATGTGTGTGACTGCAGATGTTCGTAAGCTGTAAAATTCAAACCGCTTCCAGTTTCAGTACATTTTCAACAATATTTGCTCTGCCTTGCTTCTCTCTGTGATTTTGTTATCTAAACTATCATCCTTATGAAATGTCACCTTGCGACATTTTGATCGTTGTACTTTTTTGATATGTTAAAAGTTCACTGTCACTACTCGTTCCACGTCAAATCATTACTATTGCAACTAGTTCCTTTCTTCACTCTTTTTTTTTAACATTGGCTTACTGCACTAATAGTAAAGGTGATGTTGTTGCAGGCTTCCAAATGACTGGTGCCCATGTGGTTTATGCATGCCACTGCTGTTGTGTTGTCAATCATGATACGTACATGTTTGCCTCTTAGTTATGTTTGGAAACACTGCACTGCAAAGAATGTGGCCTTCAACTCCAAGTAGTTTGTATGCCTCTTGGCTTCTTTGGTAACCACAAACCCCCTGACTGAACATCATTGCAGACACAATCCCAACCTGATAAACTGGCATCAGAGGTGATCACAATGTCAGGGTTTTTCAACTATATAATTTGAGGATTGTTGATAAAGACCGAAACAAAAGGGGGGGGGGGGGGGGGGGGGGGGGGGGGGGGTCAAAAAGAAAACAAAAACAAAAACAACAACAACAACAATGCACATTTTTTGGAAACACTGCACTGCAAAGAAATGTGGCCTTCAACTCCAAGTACTTGTTTAGTTCTTTCAAATTTAGAATCATTCTGAGATTTCCTATCATTTTTGCCGCATCTCTGATTTTTCTGTTTGACCCCCCCTTTTGTTTCGGTCTTTATCACCAATCCTCAAATTATATAGTTGTTCTGAAAAAGACCCAGGGTTTTTCAACCAGATATCATTGTATGCTTCAGCAACATTATCAATCCACCATTGTAGTTCTGTCTTAGCTGGGGTGGACAGGGTCATGCATTGTTCAAAGTCACCCTTAAGGAAACTCAGCACTTTCTTATCTTCTTCTTAAGCTTTCTGTAATGCAATGGTCAAAACTTCACTGCTGAAAAGGCAGTTACAGTTTTTCCTATCATTTCTGCCACATCTCTGATTTTTACTTTTTCTTTTCTAAGTGTTTCTTTTGCACAAGTGATCTGATCTTGCATCTTGTCAGGTGTCAAGGTCACCTTCATTGCTGATGAGTCAATGATCATTCCAAGATGCTGGATTTTATGAGAAGGTTCAAAGACAGACTTTTCAGGGTGTACAATAAAACCAAGTGAGCGTAGGGTGTGCAAAGTTTCTGTGACATTCTTCATGCAGGCTTCATATGTTAAAGCTATGAGAAGAGAATCATCAATGAAAGACACAGATGTGTCCTTTAGCTCTCAGAGTGGTCAAAACTGGTTTGAGAAGTTTGGTAAATTTACGAGGTGCTACTCCCAAAACCATTTGGTAGGGCTTCAAATTGCCAAAGTTGTCCATCCTATTCAAATCTCAAAAATCATTTGTGCTCCGGGTGAATTGGCATGAATAGTAGGCATCCTTGAGATCTATAGAGGCCGTATAACAGCCAGGGGTGATCAGTTTCAGTGCTGTTTGTAGGCTGTCCATCTTAAAATGGTGGTATGTGATGTACTTGTTTAGTTCTTTCAAATTTAGAATCATTCTGAGATTTGCATCCTTATTGGCCCGTGTGAAAACTGGAGAAACAAATGACAGGGCTGTGAAGAGCAAGTGGTTATTATGCCTTTATGAGCTAATTTCTGAAATATCAAAAAATTACTTCTTTTTCTTTTTTTGCATTTAGTCTTGGTTGTTTGGGATATGATATGGAATGTCCATGACTGAGCAGCTAAATTCCACTGTTAGACCGTTGACTGTTTCCAAAACGTCTGGATCTGAGGTCAGTTTTCTCCAGTTTTCACTGTACTGTTTAATTCTGCTGGAATGAACATACTTCAGTGTCAGTGAGTGAGAGGACTGATGGTGGGAGTGCACTTGTCTCACTTAACCTCTCTTGTGTGGGGCGACTCGGACCTATTTCTCGGTGTGGTAGTAATATTTGTTCTGAGTCTGCTTGCACATATTAGCTGCATAAATGTACGTGTATCTGTGTGTATGACAGACAGACAGCAAAATTTTCCAAAAGAAATGGGGGGGGGGGGGGGGAGATAGTGCAGGAAAAATGTGATTGAAAATGGCACTGCTTTTTCCCAAAGCAGATCTCTTTTATTCAACATGGCATAATAAACATATATATAAAAAAATATACAAAATAAATACTAATCAGACCAGTTGAACACTGAATCAAAAAAATAAAAAAAGTCAAATCATTTGAAAATTAAGGCAGCATAAGCATGCCTACATGTATTGTTTTCTATTTTTGCATTTTTCCCGGACTGAAAAATTATCTCCACACTTAATGCTTCATGAAGAGCAGAAATTCCATTTCGTGCCATTTCACTATTTGATAAGTTGTAACCATAAAACAAGTTTTTTGTAACCCTAAATGCGATATATCTTTTAGTGTCTATATGTTTTCTTTCTCTTATACGAACGTTTAGAGCATTGCAAAAAGCAACATCAACAGATAAACAAACTTAAAACCTCTCCCAAATATGACACTGACAAACAAATCAAACACAAATAAAATGCTTGTGAAAATCAATTCAAACAGAGTATCTAAGAATTTTAGTGTGCACATAAGAACAGATATCATTTGCACCTAAGGTTTCCTTTTCTTCAGTAAATAAATAATCAAACACTGTCCAAGCCTGTCGTGTGGAAGCTGAAGATGGCAACAAAATGAGTTCAATATGATATTTTTTTTCTTTTTTTTTTTGTTGTTGTAACAAAAGCTTGACACAAAAAAATGGGCAGTAAAAATCTTTTCTGTGTAACAAAATGGATGTTACCAAGAAATGTAGCCATACTAAAAAGATAACTGAGGGATTTTAAAACCCCAAAATCCCTTTTTACCTTTTTGTTAAATTGAAAAAAAAAAAAAAAATAAAAAAAAATCTTTTTAGAGCAGTACTGACTGCAACATTAGAAACTAGGTAACCCTCTTGTATTCATAATGGAAGTAGACAGGAGCTCCCAGACAGCATGCTAGTTTTCACAACGGGAGTATGTGATTGGCACTTTTCCAACATGGACTCGCACCGTGATAGTGCTCAAAGAGCATCTATAAGTTGTGAGTATTCCCCACTATTGCCCAATGAAGTGGTAGTACTATTCTGGGACACTGGTACCACTTTTATTCACTAAAAAAAAAAAACGAAGGGAAACTGCGGCCAGTTGTGAACAAAAAAACTGACCAAATGCATCATCTGCTAATGCATGCAGGTTAGATGAAATTCCGGAGTATTCTGCAGAGGAATGGGATCAAATTTGACAAGCAGCAGTAAAAATTTGAAAATGAAGAGCTAGCGGAAGAGTCTGATGTTGATAAGGGCAATATAGGAGAACAAAATGTGGAAAGTGATCCTGAGGATAATGTGCCACTCGCAGCCCTGCAAACAACATGGCGACTGGCTACATGGCAAGCAATCGTGACCGCATTCTGATAGCCAAAAAGTTCTGCTTGCACATTGCAAAACACTGTTACCCCTGTGAATTATTTCTTTTTGGTTTTTGCCTCTTGCATGTTTTCAAACAGCTGTAAATGAATCAAACTGGTATGCACAACAAGCTGCCAAAAGCAAACCTGACCCCATGTTGTCAAACATGACACCTGAAGACAGCTTATCTGTCTGTGTTGATAATGATGGGGATAAAGCGTCTGCCACGGTTATGTTGTCACTGGCAAACTGACCCCGGTTTCACTGACCCCTGTATCAGTATAACTGTTTTAGTGATTATTATGACCAAAATATGGCTCAAAAGTAAGGCAGCTTGCTTGTTTTCATTTTCCTTTAGTGTGCACACCTGTATTTTGTAATGACAATAGTGGTTCCATGACATTTAGTGTAACCTTTACACACTGTCACTTATTGAACAGCCATTGAGACTCTGAGTATAGACATAATGTGGATGTAGGACGGGAAACAATGGCACAAAAACAATGTAACACTATGGTTGGAACTGCCTGACATTACTTTTCACATGTGACAATTGACAATCATTGTGACATTCTTTGGATTACCTGTGGGTGGAGGATGGGGGCTGTAGGGGCAGACAGAGGATGGACTCAGAGAGGTCTCAGCTGTCCTTTTCCTTTACAAACATGATGTCAATGAGAAAACTGCATGCTGGTCTGCTGTAACAGCATTGTCACCATAAAATGGGACAGATTTGGTGATGTTTAGATGATACGACTTTTCGCTCTTAGAAAGAAAAAATATGGTTCATATTACAGAACAAACCTTCATGACCACACCTGGAAAATTTCATAACCCTAGATGTTTATTTTTGGTTATGGTGATGCATGAACTGTGCATACCCATTTTAAAGCTAAACTCACAAAAGAATCGGAAAACTAGGGGAGGTTTTGCTTCAGAGAATCTGAATGCAAGAAATTAAGTTAGGAAACAAAACAGTACTTGAAAATGTTGATTCTGCTTCTGGGCTTGAGCAGTTGATCTGTGAGCATCAGCTGTTGATTCCTCCGGAAAAACATGAAGAGATTTCAGTCTTCAGTCTTTCTCTTTTTTCTTTTTTTTTGTGAGAGGACAGGGAGAGGATGAACAAGAAGGGAGTGGCTAGGGAGAAGTGGGAGGAGGGTGAGATACAAATGTGACTTCTTATTCTTTCTTCTTCTTTGCGAACACATTGGTCTATATGGTCAGTCCGGCCCTTATGGTGAATAGTGCCGTTTTCTCCAGTCTTGTAGATCGCCATAGAGCTTTGTCATTACAGCTGTCTCTCTAACAGAGAGACAGATGTGACTGGAGGGGCTGTTACTGTGTGACTTTTTTCTTTGTCACAACAAATTTCTCTGTATATGAAATTAAGGCTGCTCTCCTGGGGGATAGGGAATCACCTTAGAACAGCAGCATCCATAATGTTTACTCTTTTTTACTTTCATCTGCATATAATTTTTGTTTTCTGTCTTTTCTAAAGAGAAAAAAATATATGGTTTTCTTTTTTTTTCTTTTTGCTTTGTACATGCATTATAAGCACATGCTGCACTCAGGACCTCAGTTCATTGTCTTACCTAAAACAAATAGCAATCAGGCCTCTACTTAAGATGCAGTGAAAAGGCAGGATGGTTTGGGGTGTGGGGGTGGGTGGAGGAGGGAGCGGGGGCTAGCCTGTAGGAAACCAGAACCACAAATTCAGGATCCCCTTGCTTTCAGAGCTGGTGCATTGTTCACTTCGCCATCTTTGCTACACTGAAAATTAGTGCTTACACTGAAAAACTCCCATCCATGCAATTTCCAGGTAAAAATTTTTCATAAAACTGGCTTTCGACTGTAACACACAATAAAGATGCTGTAGTTTAGCTGTGCAAGTGTGTGCGTGTGTATGTGTATCTGTGTGTGTGTGAGTGTGTAAGTGTGTGTGTGTGTGTGTGTGTGTCTGTGTGATTTATGGTCTTGATGGTCTCGTACACCGCCCCTATGTCCAGGCCTCCTCACAAGCTCTGCATCTGCTTCATCAGCTCATCCAGACTCTGGCCGCTGTCCTCCACTGTGCCGTTTTGGTCCCCATCCTGTGCAACAAAGCACCACAGCCTTTAGCTATTCTGCCCTTTAAGTCACCCAATGTAGAGCACAGCATTGGGTCAGTTTCTATTTTCTCTGTCTGTCTGTCGTCCCCACAACAGGCGGAACATAGCTGGTGGATCTTGCATGGTTGTGTGTAGGGTTACTTTTAGGTAATGTCTATCATGGACATCATTTCAAGCCCCCCAGGGACCTTTGTATTGACATATTAGTAAATTGTTTAATCCTTGGTTGCATGTAATGAGTATGTAATAATCGTAACCTTACCCTCTAATAAAAAAAAAAAACTGACCTATTATAACCCCCCCCCCCCCCCCCCCCATCTGCAAGTGACCCTTCACTCACAATGGCATGTTTTTGTGTTTTACCGATTCAGAAACTTTTTGTGATAGAATTGTGTCTTCTGCTACAGAACACTTCATTTGATAGTAAAGACCATGAGGCATTGTGCCGTCGACATCATTACAACATCAAAAATGTCAATGAGATAACTGATAAAATGACACACACTTCCAAGTTGTTTATGTTGAAGCAAGCAAAGCAAAATTAGCCATGTGTGCCGCCATTCTGAAACTGAAGAGGAGAATGGACAGTATAGTGACAGGACTGGTCCTCTCGTATTTCTTCTGGGGCAGTTTTCTTCTTCAGTGTGGAGATGTGGAGAGCAACCCGGGACCAACAACTCGGGGTAAAGGTAGCACGAGACAGGCTCGCCTAAACAGTGGTACCAGGACCAGCATGGAGGGACCAGGCAATCCCATAGGTGCGAATCAAAGAGACAACGAAAGAACCCAGCTCGTCTGACCTCATGGACATGATGCAGTCCATGAGCAGAAGAATGGACAATCGCTTCGGAGAGTTGAAGTTGGAGCTCCATACTCTACGAGAAGAGAGTATGGCAATGCAAGACGAGTTCCAAAGGCTACGAGGGGAGATCAGCAGACTGCAGCAACAGAATGAAGACCTTAGGAGGCAAAACAACGACCTGACTAAGAAGACTGAGGACCTGGAGCAGAAAACAGACGACTCGAGGGCAGGTCGAAAAAGAACAATCTCATCTTCTATGGTATACCAAGGAATGACAATTAAACCAACACTGACACTGTGAAAGTGCGTTAAAAGATTTAATCACTGACCAGATGGAACTTGCCCAGAAAACTGAATTCGATAGGGTGCATAGACTAAGCCCCAAATGTGACTCGCCCATCATAGCCAGATTCGTGTTTTATAAACAGAAAGCAGAAGTGTTTGAAGGCTAAAAGCAAACTCACGGGAACAAATATTTTTGTCAGTGAAGACTTTCTGTTCATGTTCAGAGATTAGAAAGAGGCTGACACCCCATTTGAAAAAAGCTAGGAGCAAGGGTAAACGGGCTACTATGGTTTTCAACTATCTTCTATTATAAATTCACCGTAAATGGAAACGATCAGCTTGTGAAAATGAAATGTATCGGCCAGCCCAAATACTCGTGTCAAAATAAACATGGTTAACCCCTTCACTGCCACAGTATAATAGCACATTTGAAAAACTGTGTGCCAAGGTAAAATTTTGCTTTTTTGGGTAGGTTCAGTAAAATAGTTACTGCTCACTGCACTTATTTCTTAACAAATCTTTCAGACTTTGGCATGTTTTGTTGTTATGCATTGATCTATAATGTCCTGTCAAAATGACTTGATTATGTTGATAATTAGTGAAGCAGAAATTGACATATTTATAAAAATTTTACCAATAATAACAGTTTTTGAGTATACACAAACACATTGTGCTAAATAAAATGAGTCAAAACACTGAAAAAGTGGTCTTACTATTTATTCAACATCAGCACTAAGACATCATAGTCATATAAATCCCAGGAATGTTGTTCTTGATGATAATCTACTCATAATTGGGGGTACTATTTTATAGGTAAAAAAAAAAAAAAGCATAATCATGCTTTTCACGGTACGGTCACTAACATGTACATTACTCATCCATTTACTGAGTTATTTGTTAGATGTTTTGTGTGAATTAGTTCTGTATACCCTTGTCTACAATTTCACATCATTCTAATTTGATTTTTTGGTAATAATGATGGTTCACACACTTGTAACATGTGATAAAAACAGTTTTGTTTTTTGTTTTCAATTTGATAGTTTTAGAAGAATTCTTCACATAAAACCCCACTAAACACAGCAGCAATATCTTTTGGTGTTTGCTCAACAACATTACAAACACTGGGATTCATATTGTTGTCCATAAATATCCCTCTGTGTAACAATCTGTATGTTACTGGGGGTACCCCAATTCTACTAGAAAGGGGCAAAATTTAACTATTTGGGGTAGGTTCAGTACCTCAATTACTGCTTATTCATTGTTGATATATGACTTAGAATTTATGGCTTCTCTTTCCTATACCCCGAGCTATGATGCTATATAACAATAATCTAATTTTGTTGGCCATTAGGGGATGGACAGGGGTATCATGAAAGGTGGTTTTACAAAAAAAAACAGTTTTCAAGTATACAAAAACAAATTGCATCATATAAAATCAGTGAAAACAATGAAAAAGTGGTGTGACTAATTATTCAACATCAGCACCAACACGTGACAGTCATATAAATCCCAAAGAATGTTGTTCTTGATGATAATCTACTCATAATTGGGGGTACTATCTTTTAGGTAAAAAGGGGCATAATCATGCTTTTCATGGTATGGTCACTAACATGTACATTACTCATCCATTTATTGAGTAATTTGTTAGATTTTTTGTGAATTACTTCCTTATACTCTTGTTTACAATTTCACATCATTCTAATTTAATTTTTGGTGATGATAATGGATCACACACTAGTAACATATACGATAAAACAGTTTTTATTTTGTTTTAAATTTGAGAGTTTTAGAATTCAGCTCATAAAAGCCCACTAAACACAGCAGCAATACCTTTTGGTATTTGCTCAACAACATTACAAACACACTGGATTCATACTGTTGTCAGTAAATGTCCCTCTGTGTAACAATCTGCATGTTACTAGCGGTACCCCCAATTCTACTAGAAAGGGGCATAATTTTACTATTTGGGTTAGGTTCAATACCTCAATCACTGCTTATCTATTTGTTGACATATGACTTAGATTTTATGGCTTCTCTTTCCTTTTACCCCAAACTATGATGCTATATAATATATAATCTAGTTTTGCTGGCCATTTGGGGGTGGACAGGGATGTACTAATGGTGGTTTTACAAAAAAAAAAACAGTTTCTGCACACATACACACATGTTACAACACATAAAACCTGTAAAACACTGACAAAAACTTCTAGTGTTTACTCAGCATCACTGTAAGTATACAGTGTGGTCCAAATTGTTATAGTATAATACTTATTCGTAAATGTTCAAAATGACAACCATGGAAAAAAGTCTGAAGAAAAAAAATAAATTGTCTGTTGAAAGAAAAAAGAAACACACACAAACATTCGTTATCACACGAAACACTGTAGGAACTGTGTTAGAGTGTCAGAACAAGTACTTACATTACTGCCACGCTGTTTTATATAGGAATCCATCATTTGCCGTACGAAGTCTTGGACATAATCCTCAGGTTGTCTGCATTCCCTGCTTCATAATTTTAGGGGACGTTGCTTTTTCTTTTTTTTATGTCTGTCCCAGATCATGGTTGAAAGAAACACACACTGAGATTCATTCTATACTCCACTTGGTCTTCTTTCACTGGTGGCACTCGTTCTGGTCACAGCATTGACCAAAATCATGAACACACGCACACTTGAGAAAAAAAAACCCACTGTAGAATGGAAAAATAAAAACTTCCCCGAACTTTTCATGCAGATGATCCAGAATGGGTTGGATCTTGTAGAGCCAGTCGTAACCTGGATCACCTTCAACAGGCAAGGCTGCATCGTCGTTGAAATGCAGAAACTGAAGAATCTGAAATATAGAATAAAAAGTTTCAAGGTAAGTAAACAGACCCACAACTGGGCACACACACACACACACACACACACACACACACACACACACACACACGCACACACAGAGTAAGCAGACCCACAATTGGGCACACATACACACACGCCAAACGCAGTAAGTAAGCAGACCTACAACTGGGCACACACACACACACACACACACACACACAATTTACACACACGCACCCCACACAGGCATACATACAAACAGCTTACACACACACACACACACACACACACACACACAATTTACATACACACACACATGTACACACATGCACAAATACACACTAACAGTATCGCACTCACATTAATGTAAAAACACCACAATGGCACGAAAAAAAAAAAAAAACTGCTGTGGACGAGCGCCTCTGTGCTTTACAAAATGAACAAACTTATCCGGAAAACTTGCATACAGAAATAAACAATGCTTAGGCACACATGTGCACACACACACACACACACACACACACACACACACACACACACACACGAGTCCCACCTAGCCATAGTCATTGTTTTGCCATAATTATGTGATTTCAGTAGGAAATATGGCAAAGAAAACAAATACAGAAAATAAATAGTGGAGGAATGAAGAATCAAGTAGTAGCAAACAAAAAAGAAAAAAAAAAAAAAAAAAGAAAAACAGAGCTACTTGCCTAAATCCAGTTTTTGGTCATGAAGGAACTGAAGACTGGAGCTCTGTGCAGTCTAAAATGGGCACAGTTGACTTTCAGACCAGGATTCCCAGTGAAAACACCACCAAGGCTGGGACTGACCATGGCCCATGCCATGCCCCCGACCGCTTCCACGGGACCCTCGCCGTTGTCCTGAGCCCCTACCACGTCTATGACCCTCTCCGGTCATGACAGGAGGGCGTGCAGTGTTCGTTGATGGCATGGGTTCGGCTATTTCTGCTTCGTCACCCTCGCTAACAGCGTTGTATTCACTGTTGTCATGTGCAACTAACAATGAAGCCATGTCATCACCAGCACGTATATTCCGATAAAAGTGAATGGTGCCGATTTCCATCCGCCTCCTCCTCATCACTAGTATCAGAATCAGATCCTCAGAGGCCTTTTCCACGACTTTCTTTTTAACATTTAGAACATCATGCTTGAAAACAGGACACGTTGACGAAGTGCTAGGTTGAGCTGCCATCTTTAAGATGCTTATCAGCTGTAACCTCTCAACTCGCAATTTGCATAACAAATGGTCAGCTGGCTGCTCGCGCGAAAGGAAAGGCGCCGTTTACCTTACACCAGTAGAAAAGGTGAGAACATTTTAGACAGTCGTCTCCCAAGTAGATTTTTCTGCCTTCCTTGATGAAGTTGCGGCGAGACACACTCGTCCCGGGCATAGTGATTTTCGGTTTTCTGGATGAGCGTTACTCGTCTCAGGCAGAGAACGGGTTAAAGGGAACACACACTAATGTAACACTGGTCCTGGCAGTTTAGGTGACATTTGGGTAGCACTTGCAGAGCGTGACGTATTTGACATCATGTCATTTTCTGACGTTAGTTCAGCTTCCCCCTCAACTCAAAACAAAACCTATGAATGTGTGTAACCGTCTAATATGGGTTGTGTGTCTGAAAATGCACATAATTGTCCCCCCTCGACCACTGTGCACAATACAAATGAAAATGAGTGTTTGAATACCGATTCCAAATCTTTCACCATTTTACACTAGAATGTTAATGGGTTAATTTAAAAAATATGCGACAATAATTTTGTCTCTTTTGTTCGTTCGTCTGATATTATTTCTTTGGTTGAAACTCTTGTGGAAAATTTTCACTCTTCTGTATTTTTTTTTTTATGATGAAGTTTATTGTAAACCAGCAATAAAGCTCTCAGCTTGTCATAGACACTCAGGTGGTTTGTTGTGTCTGATAAGAAAGGAGCTTTGTTCATTTGTAAAAGTCTTGAATATTCAGTCGGATAATTCTTTGCCTTTATAATTGACAAATCTGTGTTTGGTACCATTAAAAATGTATCATGTGTGTGCATATTTGCCCTCTGTGGATTCACCATATTACTTGCACTTAAATCTTGAAAATGGAATGTTTATTGTTTGAATTATATATATGATTGTATGCTTTCTTGTGATGACATGTTTGTATTGATTAGTGGTGATCTCAATGCCAGAACTGCAAATTTTTCAAAGGAATTAGGAGAAAATATCTTAGATTTTGGAAAACAGCATCCTAGCGGCCCATTATCCACTGACAGAAATTATGAGGATAGAAAGGTTAATAAGAATGGCAAAATGTTGCTTGATATGTGTACAAGTCTATACTTACGTATTTTGAATGGTATGTGTGAGGGCGACCAGTAAGGTCGCTACATGTATGTATCTGAAAGTGGAAATAGTGTTGATAATTATTTTTTAATGTCAAGTGATATGGTTTGCTAGTGTTTCTGACATCTGTGTACTTCATGTATATGAACGTATTGAGTCTGACCATATGCCTATTGTTTTGACCATTAATGTTAACAATGATAGATTAAATCAACCCAAAGACATGAATATTAACAATTTTGTGGAAAAGTTTGTCTGGAATGAAAATGATAAAGATCAGTTTATAGACATGATGTGTTCATCTGAGATCCAGCAGATGGCTATCAAAACTAATTGATGTAAATGTAAATGAAGCGCTCAGTACTTTTAATTCTTGTTTAAAAGATGCTGCGAAATATATGACAAAGTGGATAAATGTAAATGGGTGTTGCCAAAGTAAAAGGAAGGCTAGTAGATTACCAAGTAAGTCAAATCATAGTAAACTTTCAACGGATCGAGTTTTGTATTGTAATGCTAGGCGGGCATACAAACAACTTTGGAAAATGAAAGAAAAGGATTTTAGCAGGGCAAATTGGAAAAGTTAGTAACATCCATAAACTCTCAGAAAGATTTCTGGAACACAGTACAGAAGATTAGAAGTGGTAAGAAACAACCTTTAATAATATTACTTTGGAGAATTGGTTTGAACATTTGAAAGGACTGCTTGAAAAAAAAATGACGATGTTGGTCATTTACTAGCACAACCATAATTACAGCGATGACAAGAGTGCTGGAAACGATAGTGGTAACTGTCCTTTAAATCGTCCAATCTCAAATGAAGAAATTCAGTTGACATTAAGAAAATTAAAAAATGGCAAAGCTGCAGGCCCTGACGGGATAATTGGAGAGACAGTTAAATATGCTTGCAAATCTGAACTTCTTGTTTGTTTTCTCTAAAACATTTCTTTAATGCTTTGTTTGACAGCGTTTTTTTTTCCAGAAATTTGGTCAGAGTCAATTATCCTTCCTTTGTATAAAACAGCTGATGCTAATAATCCAAACAACTATCGAGGAATATCTTTGAGCAATATATGCAGTAAATTATATAGCACTGTCCTTAATAAAAGACTTCAGGAATGGGTAGAAGAAAATAACTTAACTGGTGAATTTCAAGCAGGGTTTTAACAGAATTATTCAACAGTTGATCATATTTTCAATTTGATTTGATGTCATTTGTTGAAAAGCAGTTTGGATTGAATCGTAAATCATATGTAGCCTTTACAGATTTTGAGAAAGCCTTTGATTCTGTAAATATAAGTATCCTTTGGCCTATTTTGCTCAAGAATGGTGTTCATGGTACATTGTGTAAGTGCATTATCAGCATGTATGACTCTGTAAAAGCAAGAGTGCGATGTGGAGGATCCCTTACAAATCCTATGTGCTGTACATCCAGGATAAAACAAGATGTTTGTAGCCCTATTTCATTCTCATTAATGAATTAATATTGGAAGTTATTAATTCTGGAAGACATGGCCTGTAGTTTGTAAATGATGTCTTAGAAATATTTATTCTGCTATTAGCTGATGTTGTGGTAATGTCATCCGAAACTATTGTTTGTCTGCAAACACAGTTGAACAGTCTAGCAAGAGCTGCTGCATCACTTCAATTAAATGTAAACATGACAAAAAGCAATATAATAGTCTTTAGAAAAGGAGGTTATCTTGCTGCTAGAGAAGATGGAGATATAACGGAAATATCATGCCAGTAGTAGGTGTTTTACAAATATTTGGGTATATTCTTTTCAACACGCTTGAGCTTTACATTTGCTTGTAAAGATCTTGTGAGCAGAGCTAAATATGCCTTATTGTGTATCATGAAAAAACTGACAATATTGAACAACAATTCTTTAGCACTATTTTAAAAATTGTTTGATTCTGAAATCCAACCAATTGTGCAATATGGTGCTGAACTGTGGTGGGTATTAGCAGCTCTGCTTATGAGGTTACATTTATACACACTGAAGAAGTTTTGGGGAGTATTTATACATATGCCTAATGATTTAGTCTATGGGAAGACAAATAGGTATCCTATATATTTAGCATCTATAGTCAGTTCCATTTGTTCTTGGTTAAAGTTAACAAGAATGCAATCACATAGATTACCCCATAGAGCTTACAATATGTTAGTTGAGTTTGATGCCAAAGGCAAGAAAAATTGGGCTTCGTGGGTAAGATTAAAACTGTATGATGAATATGGATTTGGCTTTGTATGGGAAAGTCAGGGTGTTGGGGATATACGTGGTTTTATCCGTGAATTTTGTCAGAGATTAACTCAATCGAGTCTTGTCGGAAATGGATTTCCGACACTGTTCACATCGCTTGAAGGCGAGTCAGACGCATACTTCCGACAGAGTTTGATGATGTTTAAATCATACCGCCTTTTATTAAAGGGCAATAAATCTCATTTTAGGGACAGCTTAGGGGCTTTTCTTGCAGTTGCTTACCTTCATGTATTCTGTAGTAGTTTTATACAGATTTGAATTGTCCTACTCTCAGTTCCCACGATCACACGATTTTGAACACGATCACACGATTTTGTGTGGATTAAGCATTCTGTGGCCAAATTCTTGTGTTTTCTGCATTTGTCATAAATATACTATTCTCTGTAGGTCATATCAAGTGCTCAGAAGTGCAACTGAAGTTGTGAGGGAGGATAGAGAGAGAGCATGAAGAAGTGGATTACAGTGTGCACTAAAAGTTTTTGTTTTTCTGCAAATGTATAATGTTGGATTACTTACATCATGTGAACTGTGTGGATCCTCACTGAAAGTAAGCATTTTTGATCAATATAGGGTTTCTTCTTCTATCCAATGGTGTACGTTTCATGCTCCTAGGTGAAGAGGTTGATTTTTGATGATTTTTTGAAAATTGCCCAAAATGTGTGTGATCTGAGGGACAAACTGGTCCATTTTGGCTGTGACTTGACCGAGTTAATAGATTGTCGATGGCAGAGCTGACATTCTCATGTTCAGGAGAGTGACAGATATGATATCTATCATCTGTTAAACGCAGAGCATAGATTGCCAGTGTATTTGTCTGTAAACTTAGACAAACATTTGTGATACATCTGAACAAAATTCAGATTCAGTATCACAGAAAAAAGTAGTCATTTTAATCGTTATAGAGAACTCAGTGATGATCATCTCCTCTTCCCATTATGTCATAGGGCTTTTAATAATGAAGTTCATTTTGCATTCTTGTGCCAGGAACTTCATTATATTAGGCAAGAGTTTATTCCACAAAAATACTATAGACAACTATGTATCTTCAAGCTGATTATGCTAATGACTTTAAGAAATGAAAAGGTTGTAAAGCAGTTCACCCTGTTTTTGTGCAAAGCATTCATGATTCAAAAGTTTCTTACAGCCTAGGTTCTTTTGTATCATGTTTACATATATTTTCTTTAAGTGTAAAACATTAAGCAGTATAACCATTGATGCATTACAGGCTTAAAGCTTGTAACAATGTGATCGTTGTGGACTTGTTTTTGTCTGTCTTACTTGTTGCATGATATTAGAATATTATCTCAATTACTGTATCTCCCTTCTAAGGGGCTGTGGCCTAACAGAATAAAGATCTGAATCTGAATCTGAATCTATAGTGTACTGCATAACATCCTCATCACTTATCTGAGAGTTAAATCTGGCTGCTTGCTCTGGCATGAATGAGGGATCAAATTCAGTACAACATATTTTTCTCTTTCCTTTTTTCTCCCAGTCAACAGGATTTTTTTGGTTTGTTTGTATTGTTTGTTCATCTGTCAAGCACAATATTTTCTCCATGATTCTGTCAGAGACAATTGTTTTGTTCCAGTAATTTCTTTTACATATGCAAAGTACATACAGCACACAAAATTATACCTCATAGACTCAGGCCAATTTGCTGAACTTAACAAATCCCCCATCTCCACCCCCCCCCCCCCCCAAAAAAAACCCTTAAAATCTAACCATTAA
This sequence comes from Conus betulinus, assembly GCA_016801955.1. Lineage (NCBI taxonomy): Eukaryota > Metazoa > Mollusca > Gastropoda > Neogastropoda > Conidae > Conus > Conus betulinus. The sequence goes on along the minus strand of JADBJO010000090.1, from coordinate 725,855 downwards.
ATGAGAAGGAGTCTTACTGATCAATGATTCATACAGACAAAGAGATAAACATTCCTGAAGAAAAAAAGTATGAAAGGAGACTGAGTTTCAATAAAGAGTTTTGACTAAGAGGTTCTACCGAATAACGTCTAGAGCGATGCATGTAGGAGAATATGTAGGTGGATCACCTGTCTTGGGGCAGGTGTAGTGTAGGCCACTCGCAGTCCCTTGGCCAGCTTGGGTTGATCCCCATCTGCTGCAGAGAGCTCTTCTGCCGTGATCTCAGACACTACTTCAATGGCTGGAAACAGTTAGGAGATGAAAGAATTGAGTGAATAGACTAAAGCCTTGGTCATTCAGGGAGAGAGAGAGAGGAGAGAGAGAGAGAGAGAGAGAGAGAGAGAGAGAGAGAGAGAGAGAGAGAGAGAGAGAGAGAGAGTGTGTGTGTGTGTGTGTGTGTGTGTGTGTGTGTGTGTTTTGGATTTACATACCAAAAATCTGAGACAGCAAGACAGAGAAGAGAGAGAGAGAAAAGAGAGAGAGAGAGAGAGAGAGAGAGAATCTGAGACAGCAAGACAGACAGACAGAGAAAAAAAGAGAGAAAAAAAGAGAGAGAGAGAGAGAGAGAGTGTGTGTGTATGTGTGTGTGAGTGTATGCGAGTATGATTTGGATTTACATGCCTAACCCTGTGCGGTGCAGAATTCTTGCGAAAACTTTTTCCTAACAGCTCCTTGAGGATAATGTATAGTGATACAAAGTAATGTTGTCATGTGTAGGTTTACAGCAGCTGTACAATTCCTTACTTGTAGTTTTGCTTTATTCCTAATTCCTGTTGTAAAATTTGAATACTTTGTTGTTTTTTTTTTTTCTCTCTATTTTTTATCCTGAATGAATCAAACTTCTTTTTGATTCTTTGTACTAAAGTGAACTGCCATTGCAGTGTCTAAATATTTCACACTGTAACTGAGTATGATAAATACTTGTCAGGCAGTCAACCTTTATGAAAGATAAAATGGTCGTCCTAAAAAAGGCCTTACACAGCATGTGAATCTGTTGATGTCACTGTAATAATGTTGATGTCCAAGGGGAAAATCTTCTCTGTCATGGCAGCCAGACTGACTAAATACCTGACAGAAAATGAGTACTTGGATTTGTCAGTCCAGAAGGGAGGCATTCCAGGCATCTCTGGCTGTGTAGAACATGCCACTATGATTTGGGAAGCAATCCGAAGACCTAGGGCAGAGAAACGGGACCTCGACATGGTGTGGCTTGATCTGGCAAACCCTTATGGATCAGTACAACACAAGATAATTCAACTGGCTCTCGAGATGTATCACATCCTAAAAAAAATCACAAAAATGCTGAGGAAGTACTTCCATGGCTTCTTAATGAGGTTCTCCACGAAAGAATACACAACAGACTGAATCAATCTGGAAACTGGTATAGCAATGGGCTGTACAGTTTCTCCAATACTGCTGATGCTGACAATGCAGGTCAGCTTGAAAGCTGCCATGAACTGTACAGGTCCATCAGATCTCGGGAATGGATACCAAATGCCCCTTCTAAAGGCCTTCCAGGATGATACAATAGTGCTTTCCACCAAGGAAGACAAAACATACAAAATGTGAAGCAGTTAGACCAATTAGTGCTTCATCCAGGATTAATTCAAGCCAAAGAAAGCACGAAGCCTCTCCCTGCAGAAAAGAAAACAGCAAAAACAGTCAAGTCAAGTTCACCACAGCCAACCAAGCCATTCTAACTGTAATAGAAGAACCAGCTAAGAGCCCTAAGAGGTGATATGATGACTCCTTGAAAGACAAAAGGAGAGGAGAGGAAACTAACTCCCTGCAGAAAGGAAAACAGCAAAAACAGTCAAGTTCACCACAGCCAACCAAGCCATTCCAACTGTAATAGAAGAACCAGCTAAGAGCCCTAAGAGGTGATATGATGACTCCTTGAAAGACAAAGGAGAGGAGAGGAAACTAAGCAATTGGCAGAAGAAAGCAAGCAGATAACAGACCAGTGTGGGCTTCCTGGCAAGTACAAGGTCTGGTGTTCGCAGTTCATGCTGATCCCAAAGCTTCTCTGGCCTCCTGTTCTGACATATGACATCAGCACGAGCACTGTGGAATCAATGGAGGCCCAAATCAACAAGTATACAAGGAAATGGCTAGGTGTACCCCCAGGTCTCACCGATGTCCCACTCTACTGCCGCCAAGCAAAGCTGAAGCTTCCTCTAAAATCCATGCTCCTGGAATACAAAGTGGGTAAAACAAGGTTACTAAGTATGCTTGAGGACTACGAAGACAGCGTTGTGAGATCAGTCCTGCCAAAGCTAAAGACTGGCTGAAAATAAGAGGTCTGGGAGGCAGTAAACGTGGCAAAGGAAGACCTCAAGATCAAGGAAACAACAGGCCACACACAGACCAACAGACAGGGGCTGGGATCAACAGAAATGAAATGTGGTCAAAAGCAAAAGGGAAAGCAATGAGAGACATGGTAATAGAGGAGCTGAAGAAAGAAGATAATAACGCCAAGAGAATATAGAAAGCAGTCCAGCAAGGGCCAACTAGGACAGTGGACTATGTCGGAAAACACACTCCAAGAAGTCTCACCTGGATGATGATATATGGCACAAGGCACCTCTTAGAGTCAGCTTCATTCTCAGGTCTGTATATGATATGACCTCCTACCCCCGAATGCAAGCCTGGTGAAATAGGGGAAATCAGATGACTCCACGTGTCCACTCTGTCATGGCAAACAAACAGTGGAACATGTCCTGAGTTCAAGCAAAGCAGCACTAACCCGGGAAGGTGCACATGGAGGTACATCCAAGTTCTCAAGGAGATCGCACATGCAGTTAGTACTGCTGGAGGAAGATCTAAGCCACCAGTAGTGCCAGCAACAAAGTTCTTCATGGCAGGAGGCCACAAATCAAGGTCTGGGACAGCTGTGATATCAAGAGCATGGGAGCAGAGTTTACTGGATGGAACTGATGACTGGCTGTAGACCTTCCAGAATGGGAAACCATCTGGCGATCATCAGAAAGAGTGGCATGAGACAGGATATTTTTCTCCAATCAGGTTCATCAAAGCAAATGATTCCGATCAAACTCACTGTGCCATTCAAAAGTAGAATCAAGCAAGTGTGTGCACCTCCATAAGAGTGAGAAGGATGCCAGTCTAGCCAGCAGTTTGAGGGAATCTGGCTTCCAGGCCCGGATCCTCACCACAGAAATTGGAGCAAGGGGATTTGTAGGCTCATCAGCCTGTGACCTCATGAAACAGCTCGGGATTTCACATAAGAAGAGGACCAGAACCCTGAAGTAACTGGCAGAGGGACAGCCAGGATTTTTTTTTTAAAAAAAGAAAAAAAAAAAAAGTTGGCAGTAGAAGGGATCTGGGAGTCATGACCTGGATCTGGATGTGGCCTGGCCCCCTTAGAATGTAAGGAGTTCAGGGCTGAAACACTTGAGAGGGGTGTTTCTTCTCTCTGACCTGCTGTCAAGCTCTCCCTAGAGTTTTTTTCCTACCCTACTGACATCTAATGGATTAATTTGAAATCTAACTTTCACTACAAGGGATTAAAAAAACTACTGGTGTCCGTAGATTAATCCCTATCATCCTGCTTGGTTAAGAGAACTTTTGTCTGTCTCCAGGACAGATAATTCAGGTGATTTATATTAATCTCTTTTTTTTTTTCTGTTGTTATTGGTTGTTTTTAATCAGTATTCATATGCTAAAAAGATATGCAACAAGGATACTGGTTTGAAAAAATTACTGAAATAAATGTAAGTCCAAACTGAATTTTTACAGCCTGTCTGCCATTACAAAGTAATTACTGTTTTGCTCTATTCCGCCCAACAATGGTGACTGTGCATTTGGTTCCCATATGAGTTATTTACAAACCTTTGAACATCAAGATCCATCCTTTGAGAATAACAGCTACTGTAGAGGCAGCTGCCATTTCCAGATTGCTTTGATTCAACCCTAAAAAGTTGTGGATGCCAGTTTCAACCTACTCTGATTAAACCCTAAAAAGTAAAAGCTATTCTTCAGCTCCTGTTCAGTTTGACATGAGTGACAATAATTGGTGACAATTCATTCAAGATCGTGGTAGACATTTAATCAACCCAGAAACAGCTAAATCAATGATAATGTCTCATAAAGCCATGGGGATAGCATGGTTACATCTAGGCTTGCTTCACACTTCAGTGGTAGTGTATAAGACAACCAAGAAGTTGGAGGTTGCCATCAAGATTGCAGATGGAATCCAGATTTCTACACAGCAAATTATATCTACAACCAGACCTTTCTTAAAGACTTGGGATGTTTTAAACATACGGTATTGGTTCGGTTGGAGTCTTTTTTGTTTATTTTAAGTAACTGAATCTCAAAAATTAAACATTCTTTTTAGGCTCTAAAAAGTGAAGGTGACAGCTGTGGAAGTGTTATATAACTAAATTTGATAATTAATGGCTTAATGTATGGAGGTGTGTGCGTGTGCTTGAATGTGTGTTTCTGTGCATGCATATATGCATGCCTGTGCAGATGTGCACAAATGCATGTTCCCTATGACTGACTGTCATTCAAAATCTCCTCTCGTTCACTGATGCATTTTCTTATTGCTGCCAGAGGCTGCATCATCTGTTTGTAACACCACTAACCCATTCATTATCTGGGTGCAAAACTTCTTCTTCTTTCTTCAGCTGCTTTCTCCACTTTGGGTTTGGCAACCTCACTGGCCTGAAAGGGAAAAAAACATATGATGTACTTAACACAGGCTAAGACAATCATTAACATTTTAACTTGCTGCAATTCCCTATAATTAAATGTAGTGACTGAACTTATACTTTTATCTGGGGAAAAGGACCCTTTTAATGCAATTAGCTTTTGTTATAACCAGATGTAATGACAGCAAAAGGGTTTGAGGGAAAAAAAAAAAAACAAAACCTGATCACATCAGTGTTATCGGCTTTTGTCAAAATGAGATCCAATGTCCATAAAGAGGACTTCAGACATGAATAAAAACCAACATAAAAGTACAAAGCTTTTGCTATAATTAAGGTTGTATTACAACTTAGCCCTGATATAGAACACTGTGAGGAAAAAAATCTTAATAAATAACTCAGAAACCTTCTGTTCAGTGCATTATGTTCTCTTATAAGGCCAAGTGTTAATATAGTTATCATCAGTTCTAATGACAAAAAAAAGGGGGGGGGGGGGGGAATCAGTGCAACCAATTTCAACAACTTCATTTAACTACAGTAAGACTTTAGCCCAGAAAAAACAGCTGTCCCTACAACTTGACCTCATGTCACCAGTTTACTTTTAATTTTATTAGCATTATAATCCAGCCAAGCACTCAAGGAGTTTTAAAGGCTGTCACCATACTGGGCCAAAAACGTCCTGAAAGAATAATCATTAAACACATTAGTGCAAAATATACATGAAATTTACAATAATGATGACTAATCCATTTACACTCTTTAGGCAGATAAGACCTAGTTTTTCATCCTCAAATTACAAAACTTAATGACAAAAAAAAAAAAGAAAAGAAAGAAAGAAAACATTTAATTGTAACAAACAATATATATAAAGCCATACTGGTGAACAGACATTGCAGAATAGACAGCTAAAAATGCTTCAGCCAGGAAAAAAAAAAAAACTTCAGTGTAACAAGTTTTCATGACAGTTGGATCTAATGATGTCCCCCAAAAGCTCCATCTAAGTAGAAATAACTGTTTTTAACACAACAAGCATTCATAACAACCCATTTTGGTATAACCCACTTTGTCTGACAGTGAAGAGGAAACGGAAAAAAAAGCTCACCTGGAACTCTTCCTGGCGCTTCCTGCAGTGGAGGTCATCACACT
>JADBJO010000090.1:700000-715000 GCA_016801955.1 Conus betulinus | reverse complement strand
ACTATTATTGATATTATTTGTATTACCATTGCTTTGAATATTATTGTTAATACTACTAGTACCACTATCATCGTTGTTGGCAGTATCATTATTATTATTGCTATTATTATAATTATTATTAATTACTATTACAATCATTAATATCATTATTATTACCATCATCCATCATCATCACCATTATCATCACCATCATCATTGCCACTGACACTGTTGCCACTAAAACCATGCTGTTTGACAATCCTCTAACCCTTGTCCTTTCTCTCCTTCTGTTTGGAAAGCCACTATTAATCGACAACTGCTACCGTCACATTATCATCAAAAGTAGTAGTAATCCTCTTTATTTATTTTCTGATATTTTTTTCATCATCATCATTACCATGATTATCATTCTTGCTCTCATTATCATTACTTTCATCATTATAATTTTAAACACTGTCTCCTTCCAAATGACCTCATTTTCATCAACGCCCATCTTGCACTGAATTCGAGAAGATAAGTGATTGCTCATTCTTTGTTTTCAATGTCCTGAGTGTTGTTTATCTTGCCTGAAGAAGACCTAAGAAGTCGAACAGCATGTTTTGTCTTGTAATTTGTTTTGTCCCTTCTGTCTGGTGGATTCATTACAATTTTCTTTTCAAAAATGTGCTTCAATTTCCGCCTGCAGTCACCTTACCTTGAAACTAAATACAAAGTTAGTTCCTGATCTGGACCATCATAAGATTCCTTCACAGCAAGCATACAGTGTCCCCTTAACTCACTTGACACTGGCAGTTTTTTTCCTTTTACTTTCCCACAGAAACTGGCCATTTGGAAGGGTTATTTTTTTTTTTTCAATCACTAAAAAAAAAAAAAAAATATTTAGTAAGCACATAAAACTTCCAGAAGTGGTTAGAAACATATTGAGGTAGTTACGATGAAAATAAACTTCCTACCTTCATCCTTCATCTTCTAGAGCCCGGTAAAAATTTTTTTTTCTCTCATCCAAATTGACACACACAGATGTCTTGTATATATATTCAGGGAAGCACAATGTCTTTGAAACAGTCTGTTCACTCACAAAATAATTCAAGAAATGTCCAAATATAATTTATAATTCATATAATAGCCTTTAGGACACTTTTTGATCCACTAACATTGAAATCAACACAAAGACGAAAAAAAAAGAAGAAACCTACACCATCACACTATGTACACACTGGCTTGCTTGATGTACTAGCCCATTCATATCATTCTGTACTAGTTTGTCAAACAGGATAAGGCTCAGGGTGAAGAGGTAAAAGGAAAGCTTTTTTCCACCACTTCATGGTCTTGTGGTCTAGTGCAATGTAGATCAGCTGGTCACGTTTGTCCACCCCAGTCAGAATGTAGTTCTGGACAGCCAGGGATTTCCTGAACTGCCCACAGCATGTGGTCATATCTGTCAATGATGTGAGGGTTGACCTTGGAAGTGATGACATGGACTGGCTTCCTATCCATCCATGCAGAACAGAAACAGCACATGAAACAACATTACAATAACTCATTAACTATCTAAAAGATAACAAACAGTAAACAAGGGGTAGTCTTTGCTCCCATAAGGAAACCTAACACAGAGTAACTTTTATTCAAGACTGGCACAGCCTTACTGTTTGTTGTTTACTGTTCCCTGCCTCATTTCATTTCCAATATCTAAAAGATGTTTTTTTTCTTATGTCACTACCATTGCTTTTTTCCAAAAATATGGAAAGATGTCATAATCATCATTGTCATTATTTTCACAAGCATGTGTGTGTGTGTGTGTGTGTGTGTGTGTGTGTGTCTGTGTTTGTGTGATTATGTGTACACATATATGTGTGTGAATGAGACTGAAAAAAAAAAAACAATAAAAGGTTAATAACATAATAAAATATACACCTTGCTGAAAAGTCTGGACATGACCATGAGGTGCGTTTTCAGCTGAAAAACACTGGAATGGTGCGTGGAATTCTTGTGATGTGAGTAAACCATGTTCACCAATGAAAAGTGGCACAGCAGGAACAAATTGAAAATCTTGATGCCAGTCTTGCATCATGAACTGCACAAAAAACTCTTCCCCTATAATGTCCAGCACATGTTCTCCTCTCTGCTCAGCCTGTGCTGTGTCATTACTATCACCACCACCCCTCTCCCTATCACTCACCTCAGTTCACAACAGTCAACCACTTCCAAGTTCAGAATCTCAACTTCTCCTACCTCAACTTTCCATAAAATCCTCCTTACTGTCATCAGAGTCTTCCTCAATGTCCTAACTTTCATTTTAAAGTAATTATATAACACTTCTAACACCATAAAACGCTGATTATAATGACTGACTTCTCTCCAAGGTTTGCTGTACTGTAGCGCTGGACTGTGAAGCCATTGCTGACACACACTGAACACATGGCAGTGACTTGCAAAAACACCCTGTGGCTCACTCGCCCAGCGAAAATTTATGCAACCATTGGTGGCTTCAAAAGGGAAAAGTCCATTAATATTCTAATTAGATTATCAGGTCATCTGCGAAGTGAGTGCCACTCCAAAAATTCAAAGCATACAAAAGCCTCAGTTGAGGCTCTTCATCTGAAACGCGTCTGTGAGTTGGGGGCCAAAATTGGGGCCGTTCGTCCCAAGATAGTTAAAACACAAAAAAAAACCCTGAAAATCTGATGAAACATGTCATCACTGCCATTACAACACTTAACATGGTGGAAACAAATAAACACCTAACATGGCAGAACAACTTATGACCAAGAGGTAGCTAAGTGATCATTTTCAGACCAACTCAGTGCTGCTAAAGAGAGATGACCATTTTCCAATGAATTCTTGGTTTTCAGCACTTTTTCTTATCATAAAGTGCTCCAACATGTAATGCCTACTTTCCTTCATATGTAGCAAATGAAAACACAATTGATCCCAAACATGTGATCCCATAGTTGTTGATTAAGGATTTTTCAAATTTTGATTGTTAAAAAGTAGGCAAAAATGTGATCAGAAATGAAAACCAAAACTATGAAAGTAAAGCAGCTACAGTTCTGTTTGTGTGTGATATCAGTTTCTCACTTGAGAGTGTTCTGGACCAGGAAACCTGCAACAATGCCCATTGTGGTAGGAAGACTGGCTGCGCATACCCCATCACGTTTTAGCGTTTTCTCGTCCACTTTTGAGGCCACCACCAATGGGGGCACACTGAAATCAACAAACACTTCCTGAACACACCTGCATCATTTTCTTTCTGTGTGAAGAACACTTTTGTTCATACAAAACATACACTTAACATTTCAATGACAAATATTTTCATTCAAAATAACAGAATAGCTTTATCTGTACAGACATTTAGAGTTGTTTTTGCAAGGCAAACAACTTCTACATAGCAACATACTACAATAATACTTGTGGCAGGCAACTGGTTAGATATACCGCATTGTGAGGATGATAGTGTTTGTCATTCTAAAAATAGATCTAGTTGCAAAGTGAAACGACTGCAGGCGGAAATCTAAACAAATCTTAAATAAATGTCAGCGAACTGCCCAGTGAAACGTGGACAAACGAGTCACAAGACAACACACAATGCGTTTCAACCTCTTAGGTCTTCCTCAGGTGAAACAAAAACGAACAAAATAACGAAAATGCACTTAGCTTTGAACGCTTCAGACTGCTTCTGAGTTCAGCGCAAGGAAGAACGCCTTCTCCCTTGCGCTGAACTCAAAAGCAATCTGAAGCGATCAAAGCTAAGTGCATTTTCGTTATTTTGTTCGTTTTTGTTTCACCTGAGGAAGACCTATGAGGTCGAAACGCGTTGTGTGTTGTCTTGTGACTCGTTTGTCCACGTTTCTCTGGGCGCGTTTCGCTGACATTTATTTAGATTTATTCTAAAATAGTTGTGACTGAATTTACAGAGTATTCTCAGTCAACAGTCTCAGAGTACAAAAAAACAGACCTTTCTTCATATGACATGAACTGCAAACCACTTCACTGGCTTACTGGAAGACGAATCAACTAATCCAAGCCTTTCTGCTAGTCGCAGGTAAAACTGTTGAAGTGACTGATTTTGACAGTTGACCATTTTCAGTCCTAACAAACAAGCATAACCTAATCATTTTGACTTTTGAAACAAACATCATGAAAGTTTTATCACTATAGCCCAGCCAACTGCATAAGACCTTTATAGGGTGGTCAAATTCGTAGGGAAATAAAGGTCACATCCTGAAATGATCAGCTCCTGAAAAAGATCACACTTTGAAAAAATATTCAAGATGGTAGCTAAGTGGTTAGCATCTTTATGGAGGATAAGATAGGCCATGCTGGGAATGTCAGCCATTCCACTTGATTTTTGAAACCCACATAAAAAATACTCTATGTCACACTTCAAAAAATAAAGTCACTGGCAGCTTTACGTTTAAAAAAAAACAAAAAAAAACTTTCAAAAGGCCATAATGGAGTTTCATGAGGCAATTTCTATGCTATGACTACAGTACTAACAGAGCATAATGACCAGTTTGAAGGTCTGCATTGAAAGTGTCAAAATGAAGTTTCAAACATGACTCTGAAACAAGCAAAGACTCCTTTATACTTATCAATCCACCCACACCATGACAAACATATACTCTCAAAAAGTTCATCATGGGGTGAAAAAAAGAAAATAAAAGTTAGTCAGACCTCAGATTAGCCAGAAAGATCCTAACTGACCAACCAAATGGAAAAGATTACAATGCCTTGTTTTTTACAAGAACATCATGACTGATTCAAAACTTTAACTTCATTCTCCTTAGAAGGTCAAGAGAGATCTGTTCTATTCATCTGTTTAAAAATCTACAATTAGTCCAATAAAAAGTGGTAGGAAAAGGAGACAGGTTCAGATGGGGTGGGTGGGGGGAAGTGTATGAGCAATTAAAATAAGTCATCATGTAAAGAGAAGTTTGTCAAGTATTATGAGTAGGATGACTTGATAATACATAGCATACGCTGTGTATCAATTAAAAATGCTCCATAAGTACTCAGGCATTCAGTACAAACCAAAACTTGGACACTCACAACACAGGACTTGGACTTAAGTCCTGGATGCACAGCATCAAGGGCACATTCATAAATCAAACCACCAATGGATGACTATGACTACACATACAAACACAGACACACAGCTTAAAAAAAAGGTAACCAAACAACATGTGCAGTAAACTTACAGCAAAACAGGCTGTTTCTCCTGGGATGATGAACTGTATATGGCCTGTTACAGCATTCTCACTGACACCAGACTCAAACCATTTCTGGCCACACTCGTTGCATGCCTAAAACAAAGGGATTAATGACATACAGTGCACAATGAGAAATTACTTCTTTCCCTTCTGTATCCCTCCCTTTCCCCCTAGCCTAAAAGACTAACACTTATAATACAGCATGCACTAGAAAATGAGTTTTCTGACTCCATTCCCAGTCTAGAACAGAAGTGTGCACTGGGCAATGAATTTCTGTTCTCCCTCTCCTCATTCAGCTAAGAGCACAATAAATGTTGACAAAATATACACTGAGAAATGAGCTTTGCTCCCTCTCTATCCCTTACTTCCCCACAGCCTAGAACACAAGGAACAATGACAACCCATAGAGCAGACCAAGAAATTAATTTTCTTTCTCCTCTATTCCCCCACCCACTCTCTCTCTCACTTCCCACCTCATCACTGGGTTGTACATGTGTATGGCTGTGAGTATGTGAGTGTTTGTGTGAGTATTTGTGTGTGGTGTGCACAAGCATGCTCTGTATCTATAGGCTCTTTACACTCTTGGAACCACAACAGCACCACACATCAGTCACTGATTATGCCTTGCATCACTGAGGGTGGAGCGGTGAGCACCAGGGACATCAAGGACTTCTAAAGGGTACAGGGCAGCGTCCAGTCCAAGCAGTCCATAACGTGACTAAAAGAGGACTAAGAAGAGCTCAGACCACAGGAAAAGTCAAATAAAAAAATCAAACAAATATTCAACAAGTTTGTCCTGGGGCTCTCTTCCAATTTTCCCACCAAGTTTCATTAATATTGGGACAGCAGCTCTGTATCATCCAGCCAGCAGATCCTGGATCTACCTTTTGACCCAGATCTGCTCAATAATTCACACCAAAATTTACTGGGTTCATCCTTGAACAACATTTCATTTTTCAACAAATTTCATTACTATCAGTTCAGTAGTTGATGCATTACTTTGCGGACAGACGAACAAACCAACAGGCATAAGTAAAAGCATACCTTCCATGGTGGGGGTAACACATAGCTTTCTGACAACTCTCACTGCAACATTATTTGGATGTCCTCCTCCACAGAAGCCTCTCTCACCCAGGTCATCCACTCACCATGTTGATGGCCATGCGAGCTTCAAAGTTGTCCACACAGCTCAGCACCAGGTCCACTGAGCCCCTCCCTTCAGAGCTCCTTGTCTGCAGGGTAAGCAAGACAAGTACAGTGGGGATGGAACAAGGAGAGAGAAAGGACAACCTGGGTGAGGCTGGATATGTGGTGAATGAGCAACATGGGATGAAGGAAATAATGATTGACTGAACGAGAGACAGGGGGGAGAGAGAGAGAGAGAGAGAGAGAGAGAGAGAGAGAGAGAGAGAGAGAAGGAGAGATTGAAAGAGACAGACAGACAGAGAGACAGGGAGAGAGACAGAGAACAAGAAAGAACAAGAGAGACAGAGAAAGAAAGAGAGACAGAGACAGAGAATGAGAGCAAGAAACAGACAGAGAGAGAGAGAGAGAGAGAGAGAGAGAGAGAGAGAGAGAGAGAGAGAGAGAGAGCGAGCAAGAGAGAGAATCGTTGCCATCATCGTTCCTTTGTTAACACATGAAAAAATGGGATTTCAATTTATCTCCTCATCACAAACACTAACGGTCAGATCATGCAAATCCATTCATTAAGAAAGCCTGACTGATGTGTGAAGCAAGAATCTTCCAACTCTCTTGGTATGTATCATCCAACAGCAGTCCAACATACAAACATGCTGCTCCAACATCGCCTTTCCCTGTCCATTACTATACCTCACTCCCATTCTGTAAAACATGTCTGCAAAAAGTTCAAACATTCTTTCACACAATGTATCCCAACTGTCTTTTTTTTTGCTTTTCAAATTGGCTTTTGTCTTTACATGTGATTGCACATGTGGTAGAAGTGGTTGGCTTGTGTATGGGCATGTGTGTATGTATGTCTGTGTGCATGTGTGGGTGTGGAGGGAGTAGACTGGTAGCAACCGTGGCAGGAGGATAAAAAAGGGAAGGAGGAAGAAGAGGATAGCAGGGAAGATGCAACCAGTTTGAGTGCAGTTATATTTACTCTTAACCTCTGTGAAGCATTGGAAAAAGCTGCAGAAATGCCCCATAATTATTTTCATCACTATTACTAAAAATGTGATTATCATTATACGCTAATATTGATTTGTAATACATCCAAAAGATGACAAAAATAGAATGAGACAATGACAAACACAGTCTTCATCATGCAATGCTTACTGACTTGATTCTGCTCTGGAAATGGTCAAAGTTGTCTGTGGTGGTGATGTTGTAGTTGTACACTTCAAATTCTACATCTGGGTTAATCTCTCTGCCAGGAAAATGTATAAATCACTTAAACCACAAAGACACACACATACGCACAGTCATGATTTTATTCCATCAGGTAACGCTTATATGCATCCCCCTTTTTTACGCTCAGTTGTGCTGAGATCCCTGTCTAATACTTTTTTTTATGTGCTGTTATTTGATAGGTACTTGGTATACTTTGGGGGGAAAAAAGTTTTGATGAACAAAAGTTCAACATTCTTTGATATCTTATGATCTGACAACATGCAGATCTATTAAAAAAAAAAAACCTTAAACATGCAAGAATACAACAGTATCGGAGTCTCACAATAAATATAGACAAACAGATTCTTAAAAAAAAAAAAACTCCCGCATTAACACAGATGTATCCAGGATGCATTTTGTAATCAGCTACGATCTGTTTTGACAAGGCATCCCAGAAATGTACATTAAAAAAAAAAAAAAACCCAACATAGATACCTTCTCTGCATCACTTAAACTCATCAGCTATTTTCAGTTTTATGTCCATAACAAACAAGAACAAATAGTGGAACTCACTCTCACACAACACAGAAAAACTATGCAAACCAAATGAATTGTCCTGCATACAGCAAAAAGCTCAGATATGATGATAGGATAAAGCAAGCACAGGGGGTATACAAAAAAGTAACTGATACAGATAATGACTTCAGCTCTGTATCTCCTGTTCTCCACAACTCCTACCTCTACCTCCCTTCCTTCTTTAACAGTAATCAGTGGCTGTGAACTTTCCTCGACTCTACATAACTTAGGATGTGACATGGGAAGATTCTGCCATGTACTGGTTGACATCAGTCATTTAATCTAAGAGTCTGAATACCTGACTTTTCTAAAATAACAAAGCACCTATGTGTGCAACCACAGACAGACAAGATTCGAATAACTTGTATAAATGCTTTTGCATGAAAAAAGAAAAGAAAAGAAAAAAAAAAAACAACAGTAATGAAATTCACTATATGTATGTATGTGTCACTCTGTGTGTCACTGTGTGTGTGTGTGGGGGGGGGGGGGGGGGGGGGGGGGGGGGGGGGGGGGGGGGGGGGGGGGGGCACGCGCATGTGTGTGTGTGTGTGTGTGTGTGTGTGTGTGTGACAACACTGGTCCATCATTATGATTATATGATGTTATTCAGATGCATATTCTTCTCTGCCTAATGTCCATCCTTTCTTTGAAAGAAACTTAACTGTTATACACAAATTGTGCAGCAACACCACCACTAGCAATACCGATTCTAGCAATACTGACACAGCTGACCCCTTCTTGCAAAAAGTCAAAAGTATGACAGGGACAAAACATGTACTAACAACAGCAACAGTACTGATGCTACCTGAGAGTTTTCTCTGCAGCCTCTACTTTATTCATGCCTGCCTGGTGGGGCTGATAGAACAGTCTGTTCATGTTGGCAAGCTCCACTTTGTCATAATCAAACAGCAACAACTGAAACAGCAAGCAAGCATACTGCAGAACCTCACATAATAGTAGTCATTCAGCAATGATGATGCCGTCTTTTTTCAGACTTAAGATCTTAAGTAAAGACGTCTTACTATTTTGACCAACAGGCTAAACTGGTAGACAGAATTAGTCTAGTACCAACTTATTCACTCTACACTGGCTGCTCGGTCCATAGACTCATCCTATCTACTGGGTATCAGAAAAGCTTAGAAAAAAGAGAGAGAGAGACATCTGCTGTACTGAATGGTTTAATATCATACATTTAAGTCCTTTTCTTCATTCCTATTTTATACCAAAAATGTACATATATTAAAAGTTAAGCACTGATCACCTTTCAGCCTTTAGTTTTTTGTTATTAATGGGCATGCTAAATACATGCTAGAATTCGATCCCACTGGCCATAATTGTGAAGCAGTTCACAAACAATGAAAAATCAGCACTTTAACTTCCCATCATGCTACCTGTTAAATGTGCTAAAATGATAGGCTGAAGCTGTAATTCCCAGTTATTGCCATCAATCATAAGTACATCCAGGCTTGACAACACCATAACCAATTATATCTGAGAGAAATCAATGTATCTCATATTGTGTAGAGCCATTTTCAGTGTTATTTTCATTGTGTGTGCTTTTTCTAACTGAACTACCTGTGCTGCCATCTTGTTACCCAATGGAAGGTTCACAGAGTCAGGTATACAAGAACACACAGGCTAACAACAGTTCACCCAAGCTAATGGTACTCTTATACTCACAGACCTTTATCACAGTTGAGTTCACATAATATGCATATTGTCAACTGAAATTTTGGAAAGCCAGATCTCATAATGATGTCAATGTCAGAGAAAAAAAATCATCATTTCCATCACTTCCTGGAAATGCTGAAGCTGAAATGTCCCTTTAATGAGAGCAGGGCAGTCTGGCTTTTACTTGAGAAAGGTAAAAGAGCTGGCACACAAAACCACAGTGTGTACACATAACTATAAAAGAGCTGGCACACAAAGCCACAGATCTAGAAAAGAGCTTGACACACAAAACCACAGAATGTACACATATCTATGTTGTTTTAATGTCTATCTGAAGAATACTCTGTGTTACTGCCTTGTGAAAGGGACAAAATCTTGCAGTACAAACGTCTGCTTATTTATCACATAAGCATTTCCATCAGGTCATTCAGATAAACTGGGTATATACATCATGATTTTCTTTTTCTCTTTATGTCACAATAGTTGTCATTGTAATCAGACCAGGAAAAAACACAAACAAACATACTTGCCTATTCCACATCTCGTCAGCATTTTCGGCAGTCACACTGCCCACACCACCGACACCAACAACAGCAACGGTGAAGTCACGGATTTTCTGATAGAAGGAAAGAGCAAGAAAAAAAAAAAGATGAAAAATATCAGCTGTGGAATAGCATGTAACTGTAATGCATATACATGCATTACCATGGAAAGGTGTGTGTGTGTGTGTGTGTGTGTGTGTGTGTGTGTGTGTGTGTGTGTGTGTGTGTGTGTGCGTGTGTGTGTGTGTGTGTGCATGTACATGCATGTGTGCATGTGTATGTGTGTGAATGAGAGAGAGAGGGGGGGAGTATATTTGTATGAGTGAGGGAGGGGATGGAAAGGAAATCAGAACTCAGAAAACCTTTACTCGATCAAGGATTGAAATTTTAGGCAGAGCCTGTTCTTCCAATCTGTCCTACCTGAGCTAAATTATGCTGCGAGACTGAAACAAAAACAAACAAATAATAATAATAATAATAATAGGGAGAGAGAAACATGATAGGAAATGATAGGCATGCAGGTTTATGGGTACATGATTCATCATTCACACACACACAGACACACACACACACACACACACACACACACACACACACACACACACGCACACGCATGTGTAGAAAGAGAAAGAGGCAAGGAAGGTTAAGTGGGAAAACAGGAGGTTGGGGCATCAGTGAAGGGATATTCTTTTGATTACCATATAAATCAAGAACAACTGCCAAAACGTTGCAGAGAAATTTGGAGGGGAGAAATGCTGCCAAAGAGAACAGAGATGGGGATGAATGATGTGCACTATCTTAACTTCACACTTTGTCTGCATTTCCTAGTGACATCTTTGTACACTGTGTTCTTTTTAATTCTTGTCAAAATACCTTCGTGTATGTCAGATTGTTGGTATGAGTCACACAACTGAAGTGAGAAGAGGAGATGGAAGGTGTGGGAGTTGGAGAGAGGGTGAAATCATGGATTCCTCCCTTTCCACTTCTAAAACAAACACCTCTCTATCTGCTGAAGCTGAAATATCCCTTTAAATTAGTTTAATAGAGCAGAGCAGCCTGGTCAGAATTTTTACTTGAGAAAGGTAAAACAGCTGGTCAGAAAACAAGATCTAGTTTTGAACACCTGGATCACCAGTGACGTGGATGTGGATTTTGCCTAATGAGGCAAAATAATAGTAATACATCAAGTGGAAAACGAGTTTGATTACTGACCATATAAAGTAAGTAGCAGGCTTTAGTTACTAGAACAACTTGCTGTCTGTATTAGTGTATATGTTCTCTGAAACCCTGAGCCTTCAGTGACCCATGAGAACTGAATGATATTCAGCTGAGCTGGCTCACTAACTGAAGTTGAGAGGATAACATGTAGCTGGTGAAATGTCTTTTTCTAATTGCTTCTTTCATATTATTTGACAGAATTCTTTCTTGCTGAGGATATTTTCTTTTTTTTTTCTCTCTCTCTTTTTTTTTTGCTGTCCCAACCTCTGTGCCACCTCAGACAGAGGCAGTGCACCCACGCCGCTCATTCCGACAAACTGTCCACAGCCACAGCCCAGTCAGCCCCGCCGCAGCCCCGACACTGGCAATCTACAGGGAGCAGTCAATGTCAATTCATCAAGAGGCAACCCACTGGAGGAGACACTGCACTGCCGCTGGGTACTTTTGGTGGTGTTCAGTGGCGCCTGTTATGAACTAACATACGCAGGACACTACCTACTAAGCCCCCTACTGATGACAATAATTGCTTAGTTGCGGAGCCGGCGTGAGTGAGCTCTCCCTCCGGAGGGCGCCACCACATCTGTCCAACAACAGCCCCCATGGACTCGCCGATACCGGTAACCCCAATGGAACCAAACCAAGACCACAGACATGGAGAGGACATCGAAACTGAGGTCACCATGAGAGCAGGGCATGAAGGGCCACAGAATTTCAGACATTTCTTTTATGCTGATTGATGAGAATGAGGATGATTAGATGATGCTACAGATTTCCATTTCGGACTGAGACTACATGACAGGCTTGTACTCTACGCTTCCTGTCATAATATATCCCGGTGTCAACCAGGCCTGAGAGATACAGGCACCTGCTGTGTTGGTCAGGAAATTTGAGCAACACACTCTCAGATACGCATCCATTAAGTGGTTGAAACTCGACTGTGTGGTCCCTGTCTTCCCAGCTGAGTCTGCAGCAAACTCAACTCTGGGTAGGAGCCGGTCGGGGCAGAAAAACCCACATGACTCTGATGGGATTCGAACCCATGACCTCCCAGCCGGGAGTCTGCGATACTAACCACTTCCCTCACGGCGGCTGGTTTGCTGAGGATATTTCATCAACATATAAACTGCTTTGTTCAAAAGATCATAATTGTGTGTGGTACTTGTAGTAGAGGATGCTACAGATGAAATTCATACTTGTTCGTTTATGAACTATCTATGTGAACTTGCGTGTGTGCTCATGCGCGCATGCCTGCATGTATCTGAATGTGTGTGCTCATTTGTCTTCCATTAGACTACCATTAGTATGGATTTCTGAGTTTTATTTTATTTCATTTCATTTCATTTACGGGTTTTTTTTTTTTGTTTTTTTTTTCAATTAAATCATTGCAATGAAAACTTTCTTTTTGAGAATCAATAAAGATACACATGCATAATATAGGAATTGTACAATATTGTAATATACTAATTCGCTTATGCATTATGCATCTTGCTTAAACTTAGTTTTATGCAGACTGTAAGGAAATGCCTGAAACATCAACACCGACAAAAAGCATCATAACTTTCACAACCTTAAAATAAAGGTTGTACACAAGAAATAGTAGAATGTATGTATACACATATGTCACTGATAAGCACTGTACATTTTACTAGTTTTCAAATAAAAACTTGTATAGCGACAGACAGAAGATTGAAAAGTCATAATTTCTTCCAGTTCCATTTCCTTTATTTATCGCAACTTAGTCCAAGATAAATAATAGCAATGAACATGTTAAGAATGAATGTAATGAACAGCGTACACACACTGACATACATGTAGAAACATGGTGTACACATACACATTACACACACACACACAAACACACACATACATTTAATATGCATACTAACACAAACCATATAAATTTTGAGCATACCTCATAGTTTTCAACTATTCCCATTCTCTTCAAGGCCATAAGCCGGCTGAAATGAAGAAACAGAAGTACAACCTTATTTCAAATGGAATTGAAAACATTTTGCTTAAACTGTCTTATCTTGAATTCATCATCACACACACACACACACACACACACACACACACACACACACACATACACATGCGTGCATGTGCACGCGCTCTTTTATACACGCACTGACATACATACATAAGAAGGAAAGGCTGCCAACAACAAACATGTGCTTTGTTTCGTTTTTTTTTTTTTTTTTTTTAAAATCACAAACCCTTAGACTACTCCTGGCTGTGAAAATTGATGCGCTTGCACACATTTTTACATATAACTTAATGACATAAAAACTGGACAGACTTCTTGTCTTCTTCTGTATATCATAGTTTCATTACACTTTTTTAAGTGTGAGAGGATTATTTCAGTCTAATATCATACATGCTGATTTAAATGAAAGTCAAAATGTTTAAACCAATTGCTCATATCTGATTTCATCTTTAAAGCATTCTCAATAGTTAGCTTAACTACAATTGATCTGTCAGTGATGACTGTCTCAATAAAAATGCTCTTTTACTTTTATGAAGTCTTGCTGTAAAACAAAGACAGCAATTGAGCAAATGTGACTGTGGAGCACAGACATTTGTATATAAAAAAAAAAAAACTGTGCTGTACAAGTATATAGTCTGTATACTGTCCTAAACAGCACATGACATTGGTTGAGGGATTGTTCAAATGGTTTCTCAAACACATAAAATTCCGCACTGCGTTCTAGTATATCGGTTAATTTTGAGTGGAGGGTAAGGTACGCATCAGATTTCAAACCGAGACCAGGAAAGGCTACAGCTATAGTTCCAACAGGCTTAGACTACCAATATGCGTACCATATGGTTTGGATACAACGCCATACACGCTAACAGAGGTCGATAAAAAAAAAGACTTTTCTGTTAAGTAAAATCTTACTCCAGTCAACACACACTACTATTACCTATACGGGTTGGAATCGACAACTTCTGCGCTCATTTCAGCTATTTTCCTCCTGTTTGGTATGGTAGTCTGAAGCACATTTTCAAGTTGCCTTTCCAAATCAGCAACTTTCGCTTGGAGTTCCTCGACCGTTGCCATTTCTCACTGTACCACAACTTTCAGGAGCTTTGTCAATATATTTAATGATATTGTCACTGATTCACACTCACTCCCACATACGATTAAAAGAATCGATTTAATTAAACGAGTCAATACGGCATTCGATCAAATGTATTCGCCTCTTTCCTCCACTTCTAGCACAAGTTTCATCAGCGGCCAACGTGTGATTGTTCTACTCCACACCTGCAAAAGTAGTGAAATATTCGGTCTAGCCTAACATGACGATGGTCGGAAATCGGCAAGGGTGGTAATATGATTATATTAGCGCTAGCCTTCAGCGAGAGTGACCCTTTTCATGGGACAGATACCGCTACAGGGCACGCCCAAAGCAATTTTGCCCCATCAATCAGCTTTACAAACCCCCTAA
>JADBJO010000090.1:690000-692500 GCA_016801955.1 Conus betulinus | reverse complement strand
AGCGCTTTGGTCTATAAAAAAAAAAAAACAACCGGAAATGACGTGAAGGTGAGCTCGCGCTGCTCACGTGCTGAGAGCAAAAGGAGAGCCAGGGATGTCTTCGTCGCCCCATTTGACGTGCAGGATGTGCTCCCCGATCTCTACCACCTGTAAACTAACGGTGTAGGACGTGTTAGTGGCCTTCTTCACGCTCAGCTCAGGCTCCGGGTGTCCGCTTGGAGCGATCATACCCACTGTCAGGAGAGCTTCGCCTGCACGTGCAACAAGTAGAGAGTGTAATGTATGCAATCTCGCTTCAGCTCAGGCAGAAGTATCAGTTATGACATACATAAATGCGTTTAGCGCACATCTGTGCCATACTTGCGCAAGCATATCCTCACAGACCCTACTTTTTACGTAGATGTAAGCAAGCGTGCAGAGAGAGAGAGAGAGAGAGAGAGAGAGAGAGAGAGAGAGAGAGAGAGAGAGAGAGAGAGAGAGAGTATGTGTGTGTGTATGGGGTGGGGGGTGGGGTAGATTTTTGGCTACTTTTTGTTTTTCATGTTTACTGTTTCATCTGTGCCTTCCAGGTTGCTCCCACGCTGCTCGATCCACTCGTTCCTTCTCATCCCCTTACCCCGACCATACAACAAACACAGTCACACATATGTATGACCTGTTATGATCCCAGTACCCGCAGTCCACGGGGAGTTGTCAATACCAGATCCTCATAAGGCCATCAATCCGTGGTGCCACTGTGTTGCTGCTGAATCATCTTTGCAGGAGATCAACAGTGCCTCAATCCTTCACACAACATGCTCAGGACACCACCCACTAAGCCCCTTACAAACAACGATGCTAATTTAGGAGCCTCTTCGAACACCCTACCTTCTCCATTCCCTTCCCACCCAATCTACTTCCGATCTTAGTTTTATTTTGATCAGTGAGGATGATGACCATGTGTACTTGTGACTGAGGGTGCACGCTTGTGTGCATGTTTGGTGCGTGCGCGCGCGCGCGCGCGCGTGTGTGTGTGTGTGTGTGTGTGTGTGTGTGAGAGAGAGAGAGAGAGAGAGAGAGAGAGAGAGAGAGAGAGAGAGAGAGAGAGAGAGAAGAGAGAACTATCATTCATAAGTATTTTCAGTAACCATTCAAAGCGTAATTTATTTATGCTCAAGGAACTTTCTACTATATATCATTAAAAGATGTAAGTATCACAGTCTCAAAATGATAATTTTGCATTCAGGTATCTTCTGAAATAATCTGGCTTAGAAATTCTGGATGCATACTAAATATTTTTGACTGGTTGCGAAGTAAGGCGACTGCAGGCGGAAATCTAAAAAGAAGAAGAAAAATTTAGAAAGAGTGGGGGTAGTTGACATTGACAAACAAAGCACAGGACAAGACACGATACATTTCAACCTCTTGGGTCTTCCTCAAGCAAAAAAAAAAAAAAAAATCACATTTATCATTTAGGACAGTACAAACAAAGAACGAAGAGAGACTTATCTGATGTCCATGTGGTGTACTGTGAAGAAACAGTACACCACATGGACATCAGATAAGTCTCTCTTCGTTCTTTGTTTGTACTGTCCTAAATGTTAAATGTGATTTTTTTTTCTTTTTCCTTTTTTTTTTTTCGCTTGAGGAAGACCCAAGAGGTTGAAATGCATCGTGTCTTGTCCTGTGCTTTGTTTGTCAATGTCCTTGGCGGGCAACTACCCCCACTCTTCCTAAATTTTGCTTCGTTCTCCGCCTTCAGTCACTCCATTTTGAAACTAAAAAGAAGATGATAAAAAGTTGGTTCAACGCCCATCTTGCGCCGAACTGGGTGACGATAAGTAGTTGCTCGTTCGTTTTCCTTGTCCTGAATGTTCTGTATCCTGCCTGAAGAAGACCTATGAGATCGAAACGCGTCGTGTTTTGTCTTGTGATTCGTTTGTCTACGTTTTTCGACGGAGCCTTAAGAATACTTTTTAAAAAATGTAAATACTTGACATTGAATTGCAAGCACCTTCTATCTTCCTGAAGACTGGGTTAAAAGGATTATAACACTTACTAATAATATCTGATCTGAACCCAAACTTGGCTGGTTTGATTGGTCATGGTATCATACATATGCAATGTTGAAATTCGGAAATGTGTTTTCTGTACAGTATTTTTTTTTTCACATAGCGTTGCAGTTAATGACGCTATTCTGCACAACATACTGACGTTAACCTGACGCGCTTTCTTTATTCTTTTTCTTTTTTTTCTTTTCGAGTCGATACGAGCCATCCGACCAAAAATCATAACACAGGAGGTTTCAGTTTTGTTGATGGAGCTTGAAGCACCTTACTTTTAAACAAAAAATGAAAACAAAAATCAATAATAATAAGAAACACTCATCTGCATCTTTGATCTTTCCAAAATTCACCAGGATCTTTGAGGTTTCGGAAACTCATCAGCAACGGTCTAAGAAATTTTCCGGTATTTCTAATGTCTCACTGAGTCATACGTATAATAATAATAATAATAGTAA
>JADBJO010000090.1:675000-685000 GCA_016801955.1 Conus betulinus | reverse complement strand
AATAATCACGATGATAACACCAACAGCAGTCATCATCATCATCATCATCATCATCATCATCATCAACAACAACAACAACAACACAGCACAGCATCACCCATGGCATCGTGGTGGACACATCCAGTTGGCAGGCGGTCAGCAATGCGACCATCATTCCTGAGACCCAGTGGAATGACCACTGCAGGACCTTTTCCAGCATTTGCCATCATGCCACTGACGGCAGCAACACCAATACGACAGCAACATCAGCAGCAGCAAGAACAACCATGAAAATGGTAACGAGTACGATGTCAGATAAATGTGATGAGGATACTTATGACGAGGATGATGTTTATGACGACGATGATGATTTTCATGACGATGTTGATAATGATAATGACGACGATGGTAATGATGACGATGACTTACCAGACATGTGACATGTTCTTGAAAGGCCATTCAGCAATAATAATGTTGCCGCGCTCGCTGGTGGTGAGATAATGATGATGATAGACATCTAATGATGATGGTGATGATGACGACGATGATTACTATGACGATGATGACAAATATCTCGAACTCCACGGACACGTTGGTCTTGCCAGGCAGTACGTCGATGGCAATGTTGCCGTAGCTGATGGTGACAAAGCAATGATGGTCATAATAATGACGATGATGATGATGACGACGACCACCACCACGACGACCAACATCGGCGGCTCACCGGACACGTTGCTCTTGTAAGGCGATCCGGCGATGGGGATGTTGCCGTACTTGATGGTGATGAGGTAGTCTCCCGGGCAATAGGGATTGAAGCTGAATTCGTAGCCGTCGTCCACCTCCTTGCAAGACAGTGCCACCTTGGAGGGACCGTCCACCTGCACCGCCAGAAGGCCTGAGCCGGCCCCAGCCGTGTGCACCACGAACTTGTTCTTCACGCCTGATACATGTCAAACCAATTGTTATGGCCACCGTTGGAGCCATGCTGTAACAAACGGGGGAAAAACGCCCTTTTTTCATTCTCTGAAACCTCTTGTTATTCTTCCCTTTTAATATAAAATGACATTTTGACCTTACATTTGGAGTTCATTTTTTTAAAAAATCATGGCTTATGACAGACATCCAGGAGCATGGAACTGATAATGACAATGTGAACTGCTTGTGTTCCTGTACCACTAAAGGTTAGGATAGAGGGAGGTGAGGGAGCCACAAGTGTTGTTGTTGTTGGTGGTGGTGGTGTGTGGTGGTGGTGGTGGTGGTGTTGGTATTTGTAAAGACTCCAGAAGAGGGCTGAAAAATTTTTGTGAGGGTGGAAGGGAGAAGCGGTGGTGGAAGCTGGGGGGCCATAGATTGTGTTGGTACTGCAAAGATTCAATGCATTCCAATAACTGCAATGTTAGAGGAGGACAGATGTAATCTGAATCTAGTATATTATTATTATAATAAAGCGTTTTTAAAGCGCCTTGCCAAAGGTTCTAGGCGCTGACATTCCACACTCTCGTGTACACACAAGGGGTGCTTACCTTGGTAGTGCCGATTGAAGCGCTGCTTGCTGGCGCTTCATTCAGTCGTTTCCCGTGTTATTCAGTCAATATCGTTTACTCAGTTTCCCTATTTCCTTTATTCTTTCCATTTCTCACGCAGGGTGCATGCTATGTGTAAACGTGTCATCCATACCAACCAACTGCCAAACTGGCCTTCTCTTCCGAAAGTTGGTGGTGGGATTTTACGTGTGTGCAAAATGTTATGCGTGCGTTTACAGACGGAACCTCGGTTTATAGGCTCATTTGAAGGACTATTTTGGAAATGGAGTCAGAACCAATGTTAACTCCGAGGGAGAAATCCACCTGTACCGAAACGGCCCGGCGGAGATTCGAACCCGCAACCCCCAGGATCACCAAGATTCTGAGTCCGGCGCTCTACCAACTGAGCTATTCCTGCAAACTGTAAACCTGTAACATTAACGGAGAGTTGTAAATACTCCAAGCCTGAACCGTCTTGTTACAATTCATTTGACTTCTCGCAATATACTTCTCGATTTCGTACCTGTATTTTACCACGCAAGTAAACACCTGCGAATGCTATTAATTCTTTTTCTCATTTTACATTTGTAAATAAATGGCTTGGCTAATATCATCAACAGGACACAATAACTTCATCTGCTCTGACTTTTTTCGTAACCAAATAAAAGGTGTTCATTTAGGCGAAAAACACCAATCAAAACACACTTTTCACTCAGGTCTGTTTGAAATACCATGTAAACTGATTGAATGTACCGGCAATTAAATAAAACATGTTGAATTTTCCTATATTTGTATTAATTCAATATCAGTTCTATCAAAGTTCACACTTAATGGTAATGGATCTGTTCCTATCATTCTTTGTGTTTTGCTGATCTGTAGCCATTTGAGTTTCACATCAGTTTTGTTCATCTCCCATGAAAATAATGTTCCATTATAAATTTCGAGTCAGTCATCTGTCACAGTTCTGGCAACAATTCGCGCTCGTCTGTCATCTTTTTGTAAACAGTTTAAAAACTGTTTTGCACCACTTTGAACTAAGGATATGAAACATAACATTTTAGTGGTGCTGCGCGTAGAAAAGGTCTCATAAGAATTATAAAAACCTGGGAGGACAAAGGGGTTGGATAGGGGGTGGCGGATGGATGTGAGGAATGCAGCTCACCGCATTTAGCATGCTCCAGAGCCTCGCCAGAAGCACTGACCATGGCTGGGTCGGCATGCATGCAG
Source organism: Conus betulinus (assembly GCA_016801955.1). Lineage (NCBI taxonomy): Eukaryota > Metazoa > Mollusca > Gastropoda > Neogastropoda > Conidae > Conus > Conus betulinus. The sequence continues at coordinate 682,271 of JADBJO010000090.1, read as the reverse complement.
CCGACCATCATGGCGAAGGGGGAGTCGGGGATGTGGGCGTCGTTGAGTTTGACGTCCACGTAGTGCACGCCGTTCTCATTGGGGATGAAGCGCACGCCGTACATGCCCTTGTCCATCTCCTGGATGAAGCAGTCCGTGTGACCACCAGAGGGCGTGCGCACGGAGGCATGCAGTTTGCCCGAGGCGCCGTTGAAGTTGACAGTGAAAGTGTTGGGCTTGTCGATCTAAGGAGAGGAAGCACAACGACAGAGAGATTCAGAAAGCTCTGCAGGGAAGGGGTTCTCAGTTCATTTGGAACTGGATAGAAGATGGAAGAGGTGATCAGCGAGGTGGGTGGGAGAGGGGCTGACCGGATGGGGCTGATTGGAGGGGACGCCAGGGGGGAAAGGCTCTGAACCCTGAACCGAACCATTAAAAGCTCACTGTAGGGAAGACGGAAGGAAAGGGGGAGACAGGAGATCGGGGTACCCAAGGGAACGGGTAGGAAAGAGAAGACACAGGCAAAGGTGACGATGGTGATGATTACCAACTGACCTAAATCAACAACTGCTGAGAAGTGACGTTCAAGTCAAGCGATTTCTTTGGGGGAAAAAAAAAAACTACAAACACCACGCCCTATTTTCTTTCTGTCTTTTGAGGATTGGTGGGGAAGGTAGATGTTGTTCTGGAACCGTTTTACGCCCGCCTACTCACCCCCTTATAATATCTCTGTTGCTGAATACATAGTTATAAAACAGGACAGTGGGCTGAAGGAACCAAAGCTACCCTTTAGGCTTGATGGGGAAAAAAACTTGTACTTTGGGCTTTGAGGAAAGAAGCTAAATTCTGAGCTGAAGAGAAGGTTACGTTCTTGACTTGAGGAAAGGACTTAGGGCTAGAAGAAAAAGATACTTTTAGGGCCAGAGGAAAAAAGATACATTTAGGGCTAGAGGAAAAAGATACATTTAGGGCTAGAGGGAAAGATAGATTTAGGACTAGAAGAAACAGATACATTTAGGGCTAGAAGAAACAGATACATTTAGGACTAGAGGAAAAAGATACATTTAGGGCTAGAGGGAACAGATACATTTAGGGCTAGAAGAAACAGATACATTTAGGGCTAGAGGAAAAAGACATTTAGGGCTAGAAGGAAAAGATACATTTAGGGCCAGAGGAAAAAGATATATTTAGGGACAGAAGAAAACGACACATTTAAGGCCAGAGGAAAAAGATATATTTAGGGACAGAAGAAAACGACACATTTAGGGCCAGAGGAAAAAGATACATTTAGGGCTAGAGGAAAGATACATTTAGGGCTAGAGGAAAAGATACATTTAGGGCTAGAGGAAAAAGATACATTTAGGGCTAGAGGGAAAAGATACATTTAGGAAAAAGATACATCTAGGGCTACTGGAAAAAGATACATTCAGGACTAGAAGAAAAAGATACATTTAGGGCTAGAGGAAAAATATACATTTAGGGTTAGAGGAAAAAGATACATTTGGGGCTAGAAGAAAAAGATATATTTATGGATAGAGGAAAAGATATTTAAGGGCTAGAGGAAACAGATACATTTAGGGCTAGAGGAAAAAATACATTTAGGGCCAGAAGAAAAAGATGCATCTACGGCTAGATGAAAAAGATACGTCTAGGGCTAGAGGGAAAAGATACATCTAGGGCTAGAGGGAAATGATACATCTAGGGCTAGAGGGAAATGATACATCTAGGGCTGGAGGGAAATGATACGTCTAGGGCTAGAGGGAAAAGATACGTCTAGGGCTAGAGGGAAATGATACATCTCTAGGGCTAGAGGGAAATGATACATCTAGGGCTGGAGGGAAAAGATACGTCTAGGGCTAGAGGGAAAAGATACGTCTAGGGCTAGAGAGGGAAATGATACATCTAGGGCTAGAGGGAAATGATACGTCTAGGGCTAGAGGGAAATGATACGTCTAGGGCTAGAGGGAAAAGATACATTCAGAGTAGGAGGCAAAAACTAAATCCAAGGCTAGAGAGAAAGGACTACATTTAGGGCTGGGGGGTGGGGGTTATTACATTCAGGGCTGGGGGGGGGGGATATTACATTCAGGGATCGGGGAAAGACTACGTTCAGAGTTAGGAGGAAAGAGATTACCTCCTGGCCTGGGGGAACAGGGATATTACATTCAGGGATCGGGGAAAGACTACGTTCAGAGTTAGGAGGAAAGAGATTACCTCCTGGCCTGGGGGAACAGTAGGTAGAGTAAAGTCGACATCCATCTTGGAATATTCACACCATGACCATCCAGCCCGGTAGAGAGGACAGTTAGTCAACTCAGACACCGCAATTACAATGACACTAAAAAATTTTTGATTACATTCAAGATCAGGACTATGCTAGTTTTGAGTATTAGTGTTTGTTCATTTCTCCAGTTGTTGTTGCTGTGTGCATGTGCAAGGCACGGGGTATATGGGCAAGCTTTTTGGGGATGTGCTTATTTATTCAATGTGCTCTGTGCTGGCATTTCTGCCAGAGGATTTGGTGTCATAAGCAGCATTCATTTGGAACTTGGGGCATACAAGTATCTCATCATGGGAGTAATTTACCGTTTTCTTTTCTTTGTCTCATTCCAGACTTCCATACGACGACAGCGTTTGAAAAGCGTTTTTCCTTTAGAAAGAGGGGATGGGGGTGGGAGTGGGGGCTAGCCTTCTTCTTTCTTTCTTCTCTTTCTTTTCTTCTTTTCTTCTCTTTCTTTCTTTCTTTCATTTCATTCATTTTTTATTTAATGTCTGTTCATGCGTTAGATTTCTTTTCGTTGGTTTTCTCTCTTTATTTTCCCTATCTTTCTCTTCATTTCTCTCTCTCCCTTTTTTTTCTCTTCCTTTCTTCCTTCGTTGCTTACTTTCTCCTTAACTACACCAGCACACACCACATACAATCGCACATCTATTGAACAGATGGCTCACACACACACACACACACACACACACACACACACACACACACACACACACACACACACACACACACACGCCCATCTCTTCCTGATGACTTACGGACAGGTTTCGGTCCTTCAGGGAGTGGACAGTGACCTGACGGGCGCTCCACTGTCCGGAGCGATGTTGACCATGAACGGGGAGCCAGGGATGTGCTGGTCATCGAATTTGACGTGAAGTCCGTACATTCCTGAGGACAGGAGGGGTATCATAAATATTTGTAATTCCTGGATGGGGCAGAGGTGGCGAGCATACAAAATATCCGTAAATGGGTATAAAAGTATCCGTATTTCAACACCATCCGCATATTCCTGGGCAGACGTCAAAATATTGATGCATTTGGGGAAAAGCTGGGAGGGAAGGGTATAAAAATTAGCGGCACATTCCCGAGGCATATACAAATTGATATCCGGACATATCTTGTGAGGGCGAGGAAGGAGGGATGAGGAGTGGGGAGGGGAGTGAAAATGTTCGTACACATTTCAGGGAGTGGGTCGGATGAAAGGCTTGAAAATCAACAGGCAAGCCTAACTCCCCACAGTTCTTTCTACGAATCAGAAGACAATTCTAGAATGTGGCGAATCATATCATGTTGACGAAGTTAAAAAAAAACCCTTCCATTTGGACACTTTGTAGCGAGCACGCATTCACAGAATACCGTACCTGGTTTGAATACGAACCAACGGGCCAGGAGCAATCCTTGGTGGAGGATTGCTTCCGGATGGTTGGTTCGGCGGTTATGGACCGTACCTCTTCGGATGCATCTTTCCCTCCTTTTAATGTTTACAAATAAATCAGACAATGTGACAGGAAAAGAAAAGGTTAAAAAAAATCTAGTTTCTGATCAGCGCGTCTTTCCATTTAAAAGCCGGGTATCTTTAATATAAACAGGTGAAACGTTTCCTGTCATGTCCAGCCATTAGTATATTCCCTGTGCATCAAAAGGAATAACGTCCTTGTCTTGGTACTTTGTATGAGAGCGTCCGTACAATACATTTTGTACCTAGTCTGGGCGCTTTGTGGCGAGCGTGCAAACACAGGATACCGTCCCTGAATTGGACGCTTAGTGGGAAGCGAAAACATGGGATAAGTGCCTGATTTGAGCACTTTGTGCATAGCGTGCATACCTAGGATTCTGTACCTGGTTTAAGCACTTTGTGCGTAGCGTGCATACCTGATTCTGTACCTGGTTTAAGCACTTTGTGCGTAGCGTGCATACCTAAGATACTGTACCTGGTTTAAGCACTTTGTGCGTAGCGTGCATACCTAGGATTCTGTACCTGGTTTGGGCACTTTGTGTGTAGCGTGCATACCTAGGATGCTGTACCTGGTTTGGGCACTTTGCGTAGCATGTATACCTAGGATTCTGCACCTGGTTTGGGCACTTTGCGTAGCATGCATACATAGGATTCTGTACCTGGTTTGGGCACTTTGTGTGTAGCATGCACACCTAGGATACTGTACCTGGTTTGGACACTTTGTGTGTAGCGTGCACACCTAGGATACTGTACCTGGTTTGGGCACTTTGTGTGTAGCGTGCACACCTAGGATACTGTACCTGGTTTGGGCACTTTGTAGGGAGCGCGCATACATAGAATACTGCACCTGGTTTGGGCACTTTGTAGTGAGCGCGCACACCTAGGATACTGTACGTGGTTTGGGCACTTTGTAGGGAACGCGCATACATAGAATACTGTACCTGGTTTGGGCACTTTGTAGGGAGCGCGCATACATAGGATACTGTACCTGGTTTGGGCACTTTGTAGGGAACGCGCATACATAGGATACTGTACCTGTTTGGGCACTTTGTAGGGAACGCGCATACATAGAATACTGTACCTGGTTTGGGCACTTTGTAGGGAGCGCGCACACATAGGATACTGTACCTGGTTTGGGCGCTTTGTAGGGAACGCGCATACATAGGATACTATACCTGGTTTTGAGCACTTTGTAGGGAGCGTGCATACTTAGGATACTGTACCTGGTTTTGAGCACTTTGTAGGGAGCGCGCATACATAGGATACTGTACCTGGTTTGGACACTTTGTAGGGAACGCGCATACTTAGGATACTGTACTTGGTTCGGGCACTTTGTAGGGAGCGTGCATTATAGGACACTGTACCTGATTTGAGCATTTAGTGGGAAGCGTGCATACATTCCAATGTTCCTGGTTTGGGCACTTTATAGGCACTTTATACTTTGCGGACTTTGAAAATTCTCTAATCGTAGTCATGAATTCATTTATCCATCAGCTTTTAATCATGCGCAGTATGGTCTTGAAACTTAGCGGATGTGGTGTAGCGTATATGGACTAGTCCGCACGCAGTGACATTTCCTTGATGAAACTGAATCTGAAATTGTAGTGAGCGTGCATACATTGGATACTGTATCTAATTTAAGCACTTGTTTGGGAGTGCGCATACAAAAGATACTATGACTGTTTGGGGCACTTTGTGGGAAGCGTGCATACAAAGAATACTTTGTGGGAAGCGCACAAACAAAGGATACTGTGACTGGTTTGAGCTTTGTGGAAGCGTGCATGCAAAGGATACCGCACCTGGTTTAAACACTTTGTGGGGAGCGTGCCTACAAAAGATACTGTATGTAGTTTAAACACTTTGTGCGGAGCGTGCATACAAAGGATACTGTATGTGGATTAAACACTGTGCGGAGGATGCATACAAAGGATACTGTACGTGGTTTAAGCACTCTGGAGAGCGTGCATACAAAGGATACTGTACGTGGTTTAAGCACTCTGGAGAGCGTGCATACAAAGGATACTGTACGTGGTTTAAGCACTCTGGAGAGTGTGCATACAAAGGATACTGTACCGGGTTTAAGCACAGTGTAGGAGCGTGCATATATTGGATACTGCATACGTGGTTTAAGCATTTTGTGGTAGCATGCATACATTGGATACTGTACATGGTTTAAGCACTTTGTGGGAGTGTGCATACATTGGATACTGTACATGGTTTAAGGACTTTGTGGCAGTATGCATACATTGGATACTGTACATGGTTTAAGCACTTTGTGGGAGTGTGCATGCATTGGATACTGTACATGGTTTTAAGCACTTTGTGGGAGTGTGCATACATTGGATACTGTACATGGTTTAAGCACTTTGTGGCAGTATGCATACATTGGATACTGTACATGGTGTAAGCACTTGTGGGGGAGTGTGCATGCATGGGGCTGTACGTGATTTGTGGGGAGCGTGCATACATAGGATTATGGATTGTGTGGGGAGCGTGTATAGCCTACACGGGATACTGTACGTGGTTTATGGATTTTGTGGGGAGCGTGTATACATGGGATACTGTACGTGGTTTAAGCATTTAGCGGGAAGAGCGCATACATAGTATACTGTACCTAGTTTGAGCACTAAGTGGGCAGTGTGTGCATACATAGGATACTCTATCTGGTTCCAGCACTTAGTGGGGAAGGTGCAAAAGTAGGATACCGTACCAGTTTGAGCACTTTGTAAGAAGCACACATATTTAAGGTGTACCTGGTTTGAGCACTTAGTGAGGAGCGTGCGTACAAAGGATATTGCACACACACACAGACAGACACACACACACACACACACACACACACACACACACACACACACACACACATATATATATATATATATATATATATATATACACATCAGATAGCATGTCTGATTAGGGCACACACACACACACACACATAGATACTGTACTGGTTTTGTGGAAGTCGATAGGGAGCGCTTATACAATAGCATACTGTATATGGTATGGGCACTTTGTAGGTAACACGCACACACAGGATACTGTGCCTAGTTTGAGCGTCTGTAAATACATTTTGTATCTTGTTTGGGCACTCAGTGGGGAGTGCGAATACATAGGATACGGTACGTGGTTTGGGCACTCTGTAGGGAGTGTACACACATAGGATACGGTACGTGGTTTGGCACTTTGTAGGGAGCGTACATACATAGGATACGGGTACGTGGTTTAGGCACTTTGTAGGGAGCGTACATACATAGGATACGGTACGTGGTTTAGGCAATTTGTAGGGAGCGTACATACATAGGGGACGGTTTGTGGTTTAGGCACTCTGTAGGGAGTGTACACACATAGGATACGGTACGTGGTTTGGGCACTTTGTAGGGAGCGTACATACATAGGATACGGTACGTGGTTTAGGCACTTTGTAGGGAGCGTACATACATAAAATACGGTACGTGGTTTGGGCAATTTGTAGGGAGCGTACATACATAGGGGACGGTTTGTGGTTTGGGCACTTAGGGGGGAGTGTACATACATAGGATACGGTACGTG
>JADBJO010000090.1:665000-670000 GCA_016801955.1 Conus betulinus | reverse complement strand
GAACTTTGTCATGATATACCCTAACTGACTGTCCATTTCATTGATAGATATGGTGGAACACAGTGCATACTTCTAAACTGTCGTAGATGTGTTGGAACACAATGCATACTTCTGGATTGTCTGTACAAAGCAAAACGGTCGCTTTCTTGAACATGACATGACCATTCTTGCCATCTGCAATGGGTCAGTCTATTCCGAAACATCCGAAGGAATTCATTTATGTCTCCAACACTCTGTTGCAACCACACGGAACCTAAACCAAGCTGATATAATTCAACACTCATATTTGAAAACCCAGTTTACTCTTCCTCTCCCATCCAAATCATATAACATGTTTACTTTCCTGGTCAGCCTTGAAATTTCCATTTGTGTTATTTTCAACCAATAACGTATGCACTTGGATTCAGATATATCGGATATCTGTTTACTTCAACATAGATTGTATTGTTTATGTGTTATAATGCTCACTCGTAAAAACTTCTTCAACGCAAATAAATGAACATTTTCACAATAAGCAGCAGAACCATAAAGGCTCCAACTGTCAGCTACATACTGTGTGATGGGCTGCACTTGAGAGTCAAATAACTTCATAAATAGTTTCAAAGATGTCTTTTCTAATTTTGATAGCTGTTACATAATGCAGAGTAATTCACACTTGGCTCTACTTGCACGATCTTTGCATTTTAAAAGTGAAGCGTAATTTTGTTGAAAAATATATTCCCAAATAGTTATAGGTGTTCACTTCAGGCATCAATACTCCATTGTAAGCCCACGTTTCTCTAATTCTAAATAACCACCCTTTCCAAACGCGATAATATTGCTTTTTGATTTGTTTACTTTTAATTGAAGTGACGTTGCAGATTGGAATAAACTATTTAGTTGAGTTTGAAAGCCTATAACAGTTTCAGACATCAAAACAACATCATCAGCCAAAAGAAGTACAAATAATTCTAGAATATTACAATGGAACTGTGCACAATGTTTTCCATTTTCAAAAAAACTTCTAAAGTCAACTCGTTAATGAAACGAAATAACAAAATAGGACCACATACATCCACACCAGTTTTAACGCTTTTACACAGGAATACATGTTTATTATATACCTGAGCAGCTTACCATGAACACCAGCTTTTAACAGAATTGGCCAGAGAATAGTTCTATACACAGAATCAAATGCCTTTTTAAAAACTATGAAAAAAAAAACAACATACAACTTACGGTTTACAGAACACTGTTTTTGCACGAAGGCTATCAAAGTAAACATATGATCAACAGTTAAATAATGCGTTTATATCCTGCCTGATATTCGCCAGTTATATTGTTATCTTCAATCTATTCCTGCAGCCTGTGATTACAACAGTGCAGTACAATTTCTACTCGTGTCAGTTAAAAAAAATCCCCTCTAATTGTTAGGATTATTCACGTCGACGTTTTCGTTCAGTTGTAGAAAAAATACATTCTGTCCAATATTCAGGATACATCCCTTATCAAATAAAGGATTAAAGAAGGAAACAAAGAAGTTCCAAATGACATCTGTTTTACATGCATGCTTCAGCATCTCACCAATCATACCATCTGGCCCAGCAGTTTTACGGTTTTTAACTATTCTTAACGCAATTACTACCTTCTCTTTTGAAATTGGACGGTTTAAATAATCCTCCTCCCCTTCATCTTGATCACACTCACTATGTTCTACATCTTTAGTTACGAGTGTCGTGAAATGTTCATACCAGGTTTCCATACTACTACGATTCGCTGGTTGTCTTCTTTTTAATGAAACTCGGTGTATGTTCTTCTAAAATTCTTTCTGATTTTGTATAGATGCAATTAGTTCTATCAGTAAAGTGTTCTTGAATTGCTTCCTTTTTATTCTTTGCAAATGTTTATACTCCCTTCTCGCCCTGCATTAACAATTACGATCTTCATATGTACGTTTAAAGTTCTTACGTAAATTTGGAACTCTTCTTTTCTTTTTATGACAATCAGTATCAAACCAGTCTTTGGACTTTCCAACGCAAAACGGTTGACGGAATGAAGGCTTATTTAACGCCTCTTCCTTGCGCTGAACTCTGAAGCGATCAAAGCTAAGTGAATTTTCGTTGTTGTATTCATTTGTGTCTTACCTGAAGAAGACCTAAGAGGTGGAAACGCGTAGTGTTTTTGTTTTATGACTCGTTTGTTCACGTTTCTCTAGGCGGTTCGCTAACATTTATCTAAGATGTCCATGCCTTGACAAAGATGTGAGACATTACATTACCTGTCTACTGTTTAAATCCCCGTACAACAATATATATATATATATATATATATATATATATATACATATATATATATATATATATATACGATGAACAATAAGACACCGCCCACGGAGTTCAGTTTTTTATTCCAAGCTTTGCCAAAAGGCTTCTTCAGGAACCGATGGTACTAACTATATCTATCTATCTATATATGTATATATCTATCTATCTATCTATCTATCTATCTATCTATCTATCTATTCAACAACTAATGAACAACTGGACAAATAGTCTTCCAATAATGCAGTACAATCAAGCCATGGAGAACCTTCTGGTGGTATGTATGAATACACATATATAGATAGCTTGTCTGTCCTAAACATTGTTTTTTGATCATTAATGCGCCAAAAATAACAGCTTTTATTTTCAACCTCTCTGACATATGACACAAACACATTTTTAACGCGACACACATTCCGCCTGATCACCTCCCGTTAGCTGTTAATTTTATTGGCAGGTGTACAAAACATTTTATGAGTAGGAAATATAGAAGATTTAAGTTAGTTAATCAATAAAGGTTTCGACTTAACAAATAAAATCAAACAAAATCATTGTCTTGTACTTTTGAAAGCAGTCCGTTGTCATTCCAGCGAAGTAAAGATAATGATCTGGTTTTGTTACTTTTGTTGCTAACTACATTTTCCAGCGCCTGTGTTCACCAAACTCATGTACGGTAATAAAAACACACTCAGAAGTTGAAACAAACCGAGAGCTCTCGTCAGCCGAGTTAATACACTCACTGACATCCACATTAAAATCTCGTGCATGCTCACTGTCATTTTGGGTCACACTGGACGTTGATACCGGTGTCTCTCTCTTTTGAGATAATTCCCTCACAAACAAAAACCTCGTCTACAGCAAAAGCGGGCAGGCCAGGTACTTATTTGAAATCTACGAGTCTATCATGAGCAAACTGAAAACTTTTTGACATCAATTGAATAATAATTGAATACCATTGTGGCTCGTCGTTTCCCCTTCTGCTTTGCCCTTTTTAAATGCAGTGTCAAGTCTTCGTCGGATATCCCTGACCCCTTTTGATAGGTCCTCCCCGATGTATACCTTAAAGTTTGCCTTAAGCCTTCAGAAATGTTGACCTTCTGTTTAAGGGCGCAGCAAACAATCACTGGGAAGTGAAGTCGGGAACTCAGCCGGTGGACACGGGGTCGAACTCCACCTCGTTGGTCAGGTCCAACTTGTCTGTCAGCAGATTCTGCACTAGGCTGCTCTGGTCTCCCCGTCCCTTCTGGGAACACCGTAGAAGATCAGATTGTTGCGCTTCGAACGACCCTCCAGATTGTCAATCCTTCTCTCACAGTCATCCAGTTTTTCACGAAGGTCACTGTTGGTCTTCGGCAGCTCCCCATTTTCTCTTCTCAGCTCTTGTCACTTCGTCCTTCAGCACCCTCAATTCCCAGTGAAGAGTTGCATAATCCTCCCTCAAACTGTGGACTTCCTGCGTCACTGCGTCCAGCCTGGCGTCCGTTTGGTCACTTCTCACGTTCAGGGTGGCCATCACATCACGCAGCGTAGGTTCGATAGTGACAGATAAGGCCCAGATGTGTGAGTATTGCTTGATTGCTTGATCTGTCCGTGCTTACTCTCCGTACGGAACCTCCACTGTTGAGTCGCGTCTGGCGCGCGTGGAGTCTCTGTTGGGAGGAGGCTGCGTTCCAGGGTTAGATTCGATGTCACCACACCGAAGAAGCAAACTGCCCAAGAACAAAAACGAAAGCAGTCCTAAGGTGACACCGTCCCGTCTACGTTGAAGTGTCACAATGGCAATACGGAAGGCTGCCTTTTCTTTCGCCCTCTTCGTCATAAAGCCGGTGAATACAGGCAGGAAACCTACACAGACCAAAGTCTGGTAAAACCTTGTCCTTAAGGACCTCCGGCAAATAGGACGTAAATCGCACCCATCAAGTCAAGCAGGAAACGGCCACAAACACTAACAAACACAATCATTATGACTATCGTCATCATCAATACCTATATAAAAACAAAACCCAACAATTCTACGATGCAGGTCACAGGAATTGGCGGGACAGGATGTGGGCCCTTTGATGTCGCCTAAGAGATGGGATATCCGGATGTAAGCTAGACAAAACGCAGGCGCTTGATTACGAGAGGTGTTTAACTTCCCCCCCCCCCCCCCCCTGTTTCTCTCTTCACGCCAGTGCATGTTCAATGCAAGGCAAGGCTTTGTACAATGTAAAGTGAAGATGGCTGACACACAAAAAAACAAGCAATTTCGCTGAAACGAAAAATCGAAATTTTGGATGCTGTGGAGAGAAACCCGAAAAGAAAAAGACGTTGATTGCTGAAGAATTTCAGATTCCTCTTATTACTATTCTGTACAACATTGTAAAACAAGGGACAAATACAAAAATCAGTTCTTGGGCAGTACAACTGACCCGCAGCTACAGCAAAAGAATAGGAAGGCGAAACATGAGGACATTGACAATCAACTTCTGCAATTCTTTCTATCACTCCCTCCCTCCCTCCCCTTTCTCACACACACACACACACACACACACACACACACACTTTCTCCCCCACCCCCCCCCTCTCCCCCCACTCCCTCCCTCTCTCTCTGTGTCTCTTGTTTCTCGTGCATGTGCACGTATGCGAGAAGCTTATCAAGGAATCACGTGCTATGTTCGTATTCATTCGTTCAATTCACATTTTGACGAGCATCAATAT
>JADBJO010000090.1:650000-660000 GCA_016801955.1 Conus betulinus | reverse complement strand
TCGCCTGTTTCAGCAGAAGAGGCTTCACCTGCTAGTTTTTGCAGGATCTCAGGTGCTCATTAACCAGGTCTAAGCAGCGGGGCCGCCGATTTGGTTATGAGCTCTTGGAGAAACTACCCAGAAAGCGTATGACTCTTACATTAAAAGGTGGAAATTTTTTGTAGATAGCAAGGGAATAAAAACACACTTATGTCCATGTAATAATTTTTCTGGCAGGTAGGTATATTCTGGGGTAGTCTTACATAAAATTTAGCCTAAAGTGCAGTTTCAGCTTATTTGCACAGGCCAGGCACCAAAGCAGTTGGCAGTCATCCATTAGTGTGTCGTCTGGTGAAAGGGCTGTTTGTAGAAAGACCCTCCATTCCCAAATATCAAGATACATGGGATGTGGGTAGTGTACTACAATACTTAGCTGGTTGGCCGGAGGTAGGAAAGATAACTCTTAAGCAGTTGACCCTCAGACTGGTTATGTTGTTGGCTCTGCTGTCTGGTCAGAGGGGTCAAACAATCCACACATTAAAATGTGATGATGTAAGTATTTAAAGATGACAAGTGTGTCTTAGTGTTTAGTGCTGTGTTGAAGCAAACTAAACCCAGGGTCACATGTGCAACCGTTAGAACTAGAGTCTTTTGTAAATAAAAAAACTTGTGTATTGTTACCCACCTTAGTATTTGAAAATGACACAGGCTCTGAGGAAAGGGAAACAACTCTTCATTTCATTTGTCAAATCCTACAGTGAAGTCTCAAGAGACACTATATCCAGGTGGATTAAAACTGTTTTGAGGTTAGCCGGGTGGATATCAGCCGCTTTTCACTCACAGCACCGGAGCAACTAGCACTTCAGCAGCATTCAGCAGAGATGTGCCTATTGACTGCATAATGAGAGCGGCTGGGTGGTCTAGACAGAACACTTTTACCAAGTTCTACTGCAAACCTGTGGTTGAGAAATGCTAGACAGTTTTGTAAATAAGAAGCAGGAATGCTGCAGGGTCCAGTTTTGACCCAGTGACTGACTGATATTTCATGGTACCTGTTTGACCCAGTAACTGATTGAAAGTGATTGCATGGCAAATTACAAATCGTTTTTGGATTACCAGAAACTTTACAGTTCTTGTGTAAACGTAGACAAACGAAATCTACCAACTTGTTTATATTGCTTTTATGATTGATTCAGTACTCATGACTTCTAACTCTGAAGTCGCACGTCATTGTGAATGACCAATCGTTAGACGATTAATAATTAGTAAGTATAACGAGACTTACCTGTAAGTTGAGGTTAAATTGCAATTATTCAGAGTCTAGTGATGGGAATGAACAATTTCGAACCCTCCCATCTCGGCTCTGGATGACTCTCGCTGACTCTTCCAGGTATTATCTGTTAAATTCATTTTAGAGGTCATTTGTGTCTAAATACTGACTAGATGTGCGCGCATAAACATCTCACCTCACTGTTCATTCCCATCACTAGACTCTAAATAATCCAAATTCAACCTCAACTTGCAGGTAAGTCTCGTTAAATTTACTAATTAATCTCGTTAATGGCATCGAAAAATGATAGAATAGTTAAACAGCTTGCTGAGCATTTGTACAGAGGTTTTGAACAGCGAAACTCTGTGTTAGCTTAAGTTATTTACATTATGTACGGGAAATGTATTGTGTTACGTCATTCTGAGTATATCCCCCTTCTAATGGGCTATGCCCTCTATGAATAATAATCTTTATCTTGTCTTGTCTTTTCTCTCTCTCTCTCTCTCTCTCTCTCTCTCTCTCTCTCTCTCTCTCTCTCTCTCTCTCTCTCTCTCTCTCTCTCTCTCTCTCTCTCTGATTTTTCAAGCTCACTAACGGCGACAGTACTGACCTGAAATATGCAAGCCTTTGTGACGCACGGACAGCGTGTGGATGCCCGGTCACTTTGGGCGTAAAGATGACCTTGTAGTGAAAGTCCTCCAGGTCGATGACGTCGCAAAGCTCCGACGTACCGTCGGGATCCGACATGGCAGCCTCCATGTCGAAGGGGTTTGTGCCTGGAGAGATTCAGATTCAGATGATTTATTCATTTAAGCCTCAGCCCATAATGAAAGGGTGTGTGAACATGTAAAGCACAGTAATCATAAACAATCATAAAATATGGATCAAAAGGAAAGCGTTGTCACATATTCAAGAAGAAACAATTTCTCTTAGTTTGAAGGCTTTGTTCAGAAACAACGAAAAAGGTTTGACAATTTCAGCGGAAGTGGATCATAAAAGCAGATTTTAGTTCAAACAAAGATGGCTGTCTATAATATTTGGGCTTAATAAACTTTTCTCTGGTGCTCCTAAGAGCTGGACAGCAAAGTAACAAAATGTGTTTCTGTTTCCTGTGATTCTCTACATAGCGGACAAATGAAATCACAAGTACTACACGTTCGATATATAAAATAATGGCAAGCTAATGCGGATATTCCTAATCTGAATTTGCTGTTACATGCTTTAAATGCCTGTCCATATCTATGTCCAAGTAAGTCTTCAAGTCATGAGAACATGAGAAATTCCTATAACAATCAAACCTGTCACTGTTATGAGTATGATCAGACCATCTTTGCCATCTGCAATCTACCAATCGCTGACAAAAAAGATGTAAAAAGCCTTTTATGTTCTCAACTCCCTGGTTCGATCAGACGAATCCAAATCCGTATTCAAACAGACAGAAGCGCACTTTGGTTACCCAATTATTTTTCCCTTTTGTTTCTAGGTGACATAACATATTGTACGCTTTGAGAGGTAATCTGGAATCTTCCATGTCAAGCAATTTCAGCCAATATCGAATACATTTAATGTGCCGAGAGAGAGAGAGAGAGAGAGAGAGAGAGAGAGAGAGAGAATGATGAATGAATGAATGAATACGAGTTTCACAGAATTCTTGCTTCTTTCTCAATAGTCTCGTTCGGTGAATATATACAAGATTTATATAAAGAAAAGGCCTACAAAAGGACATAGTTCTGCAGTCAAATAGATATACGCGCGCGCGCGCGCGCACACACACACACACACACACACACACACACACACACACACACACACACACCACGCACCGTGCATGCGCTCACGCACGCATGCATGCACACACGCACACATACATACGCACAGGCATAGGCACAGGCGCACGCGCGTGCACACACACACACACACACACACACACACACACACACACACACACACACACACCATCCTCGCTACTACTGCTACAGCCACTGCTGCTAGTATGTGAACACAGCGCACGCTTCCAAGGATGACGCAGAACTGCTCCTAGCTGAAGTTGGAAAGAGAGGGGGTTAGTTACCGCCAAGGACACAGACAAGAGTACAGGACTAGACACAATGCATTTCGACCTCTTCGGGTTTCTTCAGGCGAAAACAAATATTTACGACAGTGACAAGAAGAACATGTAGCCACTTAGCCTCACTTCTCCTGTTCGTCTCCAAATCAAAAATGACCCGCCAGACGGAAACGAGGGGAATATGGGAGAGGAAGTATTGAAAAAAGAAGGGGAGGGTGTGTGAAACGGTGGTCAATAAAATAAAGTAAAAAAGTTAAAAAAAAAAAAAAGGGGGGGGGGGGGGGGGGGGGGGGGATAACAATAATAATAATAATTATTATGAAAGAAAAGAAATAAATCAATAAGAAATAAATAAAGAGATAAATGAAATTAAGTAAAAAATATTTAACAGATATAATACATAAATAGAAAAATAAATAAATAAACAAAAATAATAACTAAGTACATAACATGAAATGAATGAATAATAAGAAATTAATGATAATACTTAATAAATACATAAATAAAATAAAAAAAATAAATAAATAGAAGAATGAACAAAGTTTGAAATAAAATAAAATGAAGTAAAATAAAATAAATGGAGGGTGGCTGCAACTTCTGTATGCAGTGGGTAGTGGGGGCTATGGTGGTGGTGGTGGTGGTGGTGGTGGCGGCGTGTGTGTGTGTGTGTGTGTGTGTGTGTGTGTGTGTGTGTGTGTGTGTGTGTGTGTGTGTGTGTGTGTGTTGGTGGAAGATTATGCAAACTGATGTAGAAGTGGTGGGTATGTGTATTTGTGTTACTGTTGGATGTGGATGCCTTGGGGCTGTAGCGTGCCCAGTTTGGCAATGACATGGGTCTCTCTTGATGTACGTTCAAAGCTGTCACTCTGTGATTGCCAGAGTGCCAAGACTTTCACATGGTTGATGTTGTGTTGGGGGTGGTTGAAGTGTTGGGCAACGGGTTTGGGTCGGTGGTGGCGGATATCAGCCAGGTGTTCAGAGATGCGTGTCTCCAATGTGCAGGATGTTTCAGCTATATAGATCTTGCCACACAGCTGGCAGTGGATAGCGTATACAATGTTGCGGCTCTGGCAGGAGAATGTGCGTTTAATAGTGAAGGAGTCCTTGGGGCCCTGTAGGATGGTGACTGGTGTGGTGAGGGGGCAGATTTTCCCATTAGGTTTTGAGCATCCCCCCCCCCCAAACTCCCTCAATACTTCCTCTCCCATAATCCCCTCGTTTCCGTCTGGCGGTCATTTTTTTTTAATTTGGAAACGAACAGGAGAAGCGAAGCTAAATGGCTACATGTTCTTCTTGTCATTGTCCTAAATGTTATTTGTTTTCGCCTGAAGAAGACCCAAGAGGTCGAAATGCATTGTGTCTTGTCCTGTACTCTGTTTGTCTGTGTCCTTGGCGGTAACTAAGCCCTTCTGTTTTCAAATTTTTGCTTCATTTCCGCCCTCAGCTACTGCGTTTTGAAACTTGCTCCCAGCTGGTTTGTTGGGCGGTTGAGGACAGTATTCCTCTGGGTCCTACCCGCACCTTCGGGTGTATCGTGTTCTTCTGCTACCACCACTGTCACTCTCACGACTATTGCTGCCGGTGTTGCTGCTGCTCCTGTTACTACTACTACTACTGCTGCTGCTGCCGCTGCTGCTACTACTGCTACTGCTGCTGCTGCTGGTACTATCACTGCTAATTATACAACTACCATTTTCACCACCACAGCTGTCACTACCAGATGCTGCTGCTGTTGCTGTTTCTACAGCTGCCGCTATTACAACTACTGATAGTACTGCTAAAATTGTTACCGATGCTTCCGCTGCTTCTTCTGTTGCTGCTGCTACTGCTGCTGCTACTGATGCTAGTAGTGGTACTGCTGCTGCTTCCTCTACTGCTGCTACAACTGCTACGATTGCTGCTACTGCAGCTGTTGTTGCTACTACAACTCCTACAACAACAACAACAACAACAACAACAACAACAACAACTACTACTACTACTACTACTACTACTACTACTACTACTACTACTACTACTAGCATCAAATCGCACCTGGGATTTGCAGGATAAATTCACAGGGCTTGTTGGGAGCTGAAGCTTCAGCAGCCTCCATCTGCTTGGAGATGGTCTCCCTTATCCGGCCCGACTCCTCTCCTCCGGCGTTGAGCAGGAAGGGACTCCCTGCCACCATCACGTCGCACATGTTCATGCTGTACCAGACTCAACATGAAATGTTCACTTTCAATCCAAGGTGATTTCCTAATGATATAAAAAAGAATATAGGCCTAATGAGTAACACACGATTCCAAAACGTATTAGCCTAATGAGTAATACAGTCTTAAAATGTTACTTTCTAGAGTGAGATGCCGGTAACTTTATGTACTTATTACAGGACCTGATTACTTACGGTGTACGGAAAAAGGGGGTGTGTACATATTGGAAAAGATTTCATTTCTCTGGCTTCTAGCCCTCGGTAGCTGAAGCTAAATCTGAGGCTAGGTTGTTCAAGTTTTATGTGTTCATGTGTTTTTCATCATTGTCTTTTTAATTCACACACAACACACACACACACACACACACACACACACACACACACATATATATATATATATATATATATATATATATATATATATATATATATATATATATATATATATATATATATATTCGGAGAAAAATTTCCATGAGTGATATAAATTATCTTGCGATTGGTAACGATTTACATCTGTTGTTTTGACCGCTGTGTGCTCAAGTGACTTTTTCAGGAAGTAGAGCAGTCGAAATTGAAGGCAGTATTGCATAAAATCGTGATTAAGAAGCATGATATGTGAAGAGCGTTTTTTGTGTTTAGCTTGGAATGCTAAGATTATCCCTCTTGTCTTAGTCAGAAGTACACATTCATTAATTTTATTTTCATAGTTGCTAAAGAACTGCATTATCACTCAGAGAGCTGTCGTTGCTTTCTTTTGAGTGGTACAGCACACTACATCACACACAACTATTCACACATAGAGACAACCATCCTCTCTTCTTCTTTTCTTCTTCTTCTTCTTTTCCTCTCTCTTTCTGTCTCTCTTAATCTCTCTCTCTCTCTCCCCACACACACACACACACACACACACACACACACACACACACACACACACAGACCACACACACACAGAGAGAGAGAGAGAGAGAGAGAGAGAGAGAGAGAGAGAGAGAGAGAGAGAGACAGAGAGAGAGAGAGAGAGAGGCGCTCGCTCGCACACAATCACACACGTACGCACACGCATGCACGCATGGACGCACGCACGCACGCACGCACGCACGCGCGCGCGCACGCACACACACACACACACACACACACACACACACACACACACACACAAATGCGCGCTCGCACGCACGTATGTTCTTAAACACACACACACAAAGAAAACACACACACACAGAGAGAGAGAGAGAGAGAGAGAGAGAGAGAGAGAGAGAGATTCAGATTCAGATTCAAACTCAAATTCAAATAACTTATACGTAATAGGCTATGGCCCCTAACGAAGGTGTGTGTGAACATATACAGCACAATAATTATAAACAATTATGATACGTAATGAACCAAAAAGCAAATCGTTGTCACATGTTCAAGAAGAAACACTTTCTATCAATTTAAAGGCTTTGTATAGAAACAATAATGGAAGTTTATTTAGCAACTTCAGCAGAAGTGGAAGACAGAAGTAGATTTAGTTTAAACAAAGATGGGTGTATATAATACTTGGGCTTAATGAACTTTTCTCTGATGTTTCTGAGAGCTGGACAGCATAGAACAAAATGTATTTCTGTTTCCTGTGAATCTCTACGTAGAGGACAAAAGAAATCCCAAATATTATGCGTTCGATATCTAAAATAATGGTATGCTAATCTGATATTCCTATTCTAAAGTTTGCTGTTACATGCTTTAAGTGCATATCTATATCCATGTTCAAATAAGTTTCAAGTCATGAGTATATGAGAAATTCCTATAAAAATCAAATCTGTCCCTATTATGAATAAGGTCAGACCATTTCTGCCATCTGCAGCCTTTTATATTCTCGATTCCTCGGTTCTACCCGACGAATCCGAATCCATAATGAGTCGCGCCTTTGTCACCCAGTTACTTTTACCTGTAGTATCTAAGTCATACAACGTATTATACGCTTTACGGGGTATTCTGGTATCTTCCATGTAAAGTAATTTCAGCCAGTATCGGATACATTTAACAGCAGAGACAATGTAAATAGGAAATCGATCAGTTTCGCCTCGGGTAAGATCATTCGGAGTACGTCTATCAACACCTACACACTTTTTCAAAGCGAAAACATGGAGCGAATTCACAGTAGGGTAGCCGCTACTCCCCATAACTCATAAACCATATTGTACAACTGGCTGAACCTGGGTATCAAACAGTTTGATAAGTAACATAAAAGATGAATCATTTAGAACATGTAACTTTTTCATGATACAAATGAAAGACATTTTTAGCCTTACTTGACAGGTCTTTACATGTACCAACCAAACTCAAAGGAGTTGAGAATAAAATACCCAAATATCTATAGGCATTGACAACTGGCATAAGATTACCGTCATACAACCATCTTTCTCGAGCACTTAAATATCCACCTTTACGGAAAACTACAATATTGCTTTTACCCATGTTCACTGTTAACTGCAGAGATCTAGCGGCACGGTGTAAACTATTAAGTTGTGTTTGTAAACCTATAACAGTTTCTGACATCAAAATAACATCATCAGCCAACAAAAGGACAAATAATTCAAAAGCATCAAGCGAAAGTAAAGCACCATGTCTACTATTATTATTTACTTCAACAGCTAACTCGTTAATAAACAAAGAAAACAAAATGGGACTGCATGTGGCGCCATGTTTTACTCCTTTTGAACAGTTTGTATATATCTGTAAGTTTCAATCCACAGGGGACCCTGCTTCTTTCTCTAATCATACATATTTCTAATACACTTTTTTGAAGCTTGCTTGATGATCACCTGTAATGTTATTTTCTTCTATCCATTCCTGCAGTCTACGATTAATAATTATTCCAACAATTAGCGACTAATATCATAGAGGGAAATCCCTCTATAACTGCCGGGATTGTTAACATCGCTCTTTTTATAAAATGGGAGAATAATTGATTCAGTCCAGTTATCCGGAAAACATACCACTATCAAATTATATATCAAACAGTTTCAAAAAGAAGTTTACCACCTGGTTAGAAGAATGAATAATTCACCGATAATGCCGTCAGGGCCAGCTGCCTTACGATTTTGAGAGAGGGAGAGAGAGAGAGAGAGAGAGAGAGAGAGAGAGAGAGAGAGAGAGAGAGAGAGGAGAGAGACGACAGACAGGGGGGGGGGACAGACAGACAGACAGACAGACAGACAGACAGACAGACAGACTGACAGACAGACAGACAGACAGGCAGGCAGACAGGCAGACAGACAGACAGACAGACAGACAGACAGACAAAAACGCCACGTTCACTGACCAGGGACATGCTCATCAGCGAAGCGCACGTTCAGGATGTAGATACCAGGCTCGTGGGGACTGTAGTGGATGGTGCTCTTTCGGTCGTGAACCTCAAAGCACTCGATGTCAGAGCGGTGTGGACCCTCAATGACCACGCTAAGACCTCCATACCCTGCGCCATGAGATGGACTTCATCATCAACGTCGTCGTCGTCATCGTCATCATCATCATCATTATCATCTTCATTATCGCCTTAATTAATGTGATTTTAACATGCACCACTCACTGTCATCATTATCATCGTCATTTACATTTTCATCGCAACTCATTATCTTTGCGCATATATATATATATATATATATATATATATATATATATATATATATATATATATATATATATATATATATATATATATACAGGAGTTATATGTTAGTGGGTTTCCTCCTCATTGGAAATTGTCTCCCCCTTGGAGACCATAAACTTGCTGAAGGCTCATTTTGAGAAGTATTTATTATTCCCCATTCACCCACTCAAGCACATACAGCTAGACAGACAGAATTATCTACCACTGCAGATATGAATGCTTATCTCCCCCTATTTCTTCAATCTAAGACATAAGAGCAAACTTTGTTTGTAACTGAATATTTCTTGCAGTCATTGCAACACAAAGCTGCTCTGCAAGTTGCTGGAATGGTGCTTGGTACTTATCCTTGGAATTTATTTGTTTATTGTAATTCAGTCCCTTACGGATTTATTCCAACAAACTGGCTCTCAGCACTTGTGTCATAAGAGGATATATATATATATTTTTTTTTTTTTTTTCTTCTTTTTAATATTTTACTACTTTTCACAAGAAAATGTAGCTTGTTTTGATCTTTCATGATTTTCTTTTGCTTCTTAGGTGGCACCTTTGGTTGTTTTTTTTTGAAAACTCAACAAACATACTCCGGTACTGCACACCAGCCTTTATCAGGGACAGTATTCTTCTTAAAACCGAAAAGGCAGAGGAGTCAAGTTACCACTTTCCGCGGTCACTGAGGAGAAACAATCAGGTTTCGAAATACCGGTATCTGACCAGGAGTTATATGTTAGTGGGTTTCCTCCTCATTGGAGATTGTCTCCCCCTTGCAGAATATAAACTTGCTGAAGGCACATTTTGAGAAGCATTCCCCATTCATTCACCCAGCACTCAAGCACA
>JADBJO010000090.1:635000-642500 GCA_016801955.1 Conus betulinus | reverse complement strand
TCCGAACACGGATCGCAGGAATATTCCAGAACGACATCGTCTGATCCACATAGCAGCACACCCACATCATTTGTTTGATGAAATACGACCTTCCAAAATGCTGGATTTCTGTGAGGATCTCGCAATCGTCTCTGCACCTGTCTCTCTGTCAGAGTAGCGACATAATCTTTAACCACTCCCGTGTCAAAACTAGCGACAATTTTGTCACACACACACACACACACACACACACACACACACACACACACACATATGTACACACATATATATATATATATATATATACACATATATATATATATATATATATATATATATATATATTCATATTATACTTTATTGTTGTTGTTGCCTTAATGGAGTTGTCTGATTGTACAGGAGTCATGAAGAAGCCTTTTAGAGGCGAAAGCTTGACAATTAAAAATTGAACTCCGTGGGCTTTGTTTTACGACATCGTTCATATTACACACACACACACACACACACACACACACACACACACACACACACACACACACACACACACACACACACACACACACACACACACACACATGTATATATTCTTGATTTCACAGTGTAGCATCCGTATGCTGGTTTATCTGTTCTTTCGCACGTGGCTGTACTGTCTGACTCGCGAGTGGAATCTTTGCTGCATATAACAGATGTCTGCTGGGGCTGACATTGCTTTCCTCCTCCCCCCCCCCCCCCCCCCCCCCCCCCCCCCCCCCCCCCCGGCTCTCTTTTGAGCGAGGGTTGTGTTCCTCCCTCCTCTGTTCTCTGTATGCCCCGTCTGACAGCAAGGCGCTGGGCTGGGCGGTCTTCTGCACAGCTTCCCACATACTGACGTTGATGCTGCACAGTTTCATGTCCTTGCAGACATCTTTGTAGCGTAGGCGCGGAAGTCCGGTCAGTCGTGAGCCGTCTGTCAGTTCACCATATAGGAGATCATTGAAGATATAGCCGGGTTTCATTCTTCTGACATGGCCAGATCACCGAAGGCGCCTCTTGCTGAGAATGGCGAGCATTCTGTTCATGTTGGCTCTTCCAGACCTCTGTGTTGGGTACTTTGTCCTATCACTGATGTTCAGAATGCGTCGCAGGCACCTCAGGTGGAAGCTGTTGAGTTTCCTCTCCTGGCTCGCGTAGGTGCTCCATGCCTCGCTGCTGTAGTGGAGTGTGCTAAGCACGTAGGCCTGGTAGACTCGCACCTTGGTCTTCACAGTGAGGCTGGGGTTATTCCAGACCCTCTAGTTCAGTCTAGCCATAACCGCTATTGCCTTGACAATCCTGCTGTCTACCTCTGCATCTATGGAGAGTGTGCTGGAGATGGTGGACCCGAAGTAGGTGAAGTTCTCCACAGCTTCCAAGTTGTGCCTATCAATGGCGACGGTTGGAGGGTGGTTCGCACTCTCCGCTATGACGTGTGTCTTCTTCAGACTGACGGTCAGCCCAAACTCCTTGCAGGCATGGGAGAGACGGCTGACCAAGCAGATGTAGGCCGTCTTCTGTGTGTGACGTCAAGGCTGCGTCGGCGAACAGCATCTCACGGATGAGTACTCTCTGTGACTTTAGTCTTGGCGCGGAGGCAGGCGATATTGAGCGGCTTGCCGTCGGCCCTGGTGTGAATATAGACCCCTCTCTGCAATACTTAAAGGAGTACTGAGGAGCATGGAGAAGAAGATACCGAAGAGCGTCGGCACAAGGACGCAGATGTTGCACTGTTGAAGCAGACCGTGAAACGAGGTGACAACTGTAAAGGTGTGAGGGGGCAGCCAATCTATTACAGTAGCCTGAAGAGTCCGCTCCGGCTGACCAGGTCAAACGCCTTTGTCAGATCAATGAAGGCGATGTAGAGGGCATCTGCTGCTCGTGACACTCCTCCTGCAACTGGCATAGTGAGAAGATCATGTTTCTTGTTGACCGGCTGACTCTGAAGCCACACTGGTGGACGCGGGAGGCCAGGGTCTGCAGGCGTGTCACGGCGACTCGGGCGAACGCTCTCCCGACGATGCTGAGGAGGGAGATGCCCCAGTAGTTGTTGCAATCTCTGCGGTCTCCTTTGTTCTTATACAAAGTTACGATGCTAGCGTCTCGCATGTCCTGGGGGATGTGTCCCTGTTCCCAGCAGAGGCAGAGGAGTTCGTGCAAGTTGAAGCAATGCAGGTTTCCCGCTCTACAGGACTTCTGGTGGGATGCCGTCTCTCCCAGGGGCCTTCTCACAAACTAGGCGTTCTGTAGTTTTTCTGAACTCTTCAATTGTGGATGGTGTGTCTAGCTCCTCCATGGCAGGCAGGCCCTGATGGCATCGAGGGCGGAGTCAGTGACGACGTTTTTTTTGGTTGCATACAACTCAAAGTAGCGCTCAACCCATCGCTGCAGCTGCTTCCCCTGGTCTGTGATGACTTCACCTGCCTTGGACTTGAGGGGGGCAGACTAAGCAGTGACTGGGCATGTCACCTTCTTGATGCCCTTGCACATCCCTCTTGTGTCCCCTGTCTCCGCAACTGTCTGTATTCTGCTGCAAAGGTTCAGCCAGTAGGTGTTGGCGCAGTGGCGGGCAGTCTGCTGGGTGCTTTTCTTTGCAGTCCTGAGGGCTTCTAGTGTACTGAGGCTAGGCACAGCCTTGTAAACCATAAGGGCTTTCCTCTTCGCCTAGGTCACGGGCTCCATATCCTCCTAGTGGACCTCATGCCAGTCAGAATTCTTGCGCTCTTTCCCGTAAGCAGCGACAGCTGAGTTGTACACAGCGTCTCGGAGGCGGGACTTCTTGGAGTCGATGGTGTGACCGTCAGGCGTCTTTCAACGAGGGTTTCTCCCAGTTTGCTGACGAACTGCTGTGTTTTCTCCGAATTGCTAGCACAAGTGTTGATGCATGGGCGTCCCTTTTTCCTCGAGTGGTGCAACTTCTTTGGTGTTACATTCATCTTGCTGGCTATGAGGCAATGATCTGTAATGCAGTGAATGATCTGTGTGGTAGTCCGCGCTGTGACAGCTGCGAGTGAGGAGGATACTGGTAAGTTCCGTACCCCTGGGTGATAACTAAGCCGAGCCGGAGCCAATGGCTGGGCCATGGGTGTCTCCTCCGAGACATCTGGTGGTTCTTGCATTTGAACGTGTTGGTCACGCACAAGCCGTGAAAGCAGCATAACTCAACAGTCGCTGGTCATTTTCGTTGATCTTACTCCTTCCATGAATTGCAGGTGGGCCAGGCCTCACATATGTATGTATATACGTATGTATAGTATATGTAATCATATCTCTCTCTCTCTCTCTCTCTCTCTCTCTCTCTCTCTCTCTTCTGTGTGTGTGTGTGTGTGTGTGTGTGTGTGTGTGTGTGTGTGTGTGTGTGTGTGTGTGTGTGTGTGTGTGTGTGTGTTGAACAATTTAGTAGTGGGAAAACAAGTGCAAGCTAACAATTCCTCCATCATTATATCATTGACCTGGCAAAGATTCAACGGAATGAGCCACCGTGGCGAAGTGGTTAGCGTCGCGGACTCCCGGCTGGAAGGTCGTGGGTTCGAATCCCATCAGATTCATGTTGGTTTTTCTGCCCCGACCGGTTCCTACCCAGAGTTGAGTTTGCTACGGGCTCAGTTGGGAAGACTGGGACCACTCAGTCGAGTTTCATCTATTTATGAATGCGTCTCTGAGAGTGTTACTCAAAATTTCCTGACCAGCACTGCAGGTGTCTGTATCTCTCGGGCCTGGTTGACGCCGGGATGTTATGAGAGAGGGAGCGTAGAGTACAGCCCTGTCATGCAGTCTCAGACCGGAATGAAAATCCATAGCATCATCTTCATCATCCTCATTCTCATCGATCAGCATAAATTTTAAAAAGTCTGAAATTCTGTGGCCCTTAATGCCCTAATCTCATGGTGACCTCAGTTTTGATGTCCTCTCTGCGTCTGTGGCCTTGGTTTGATTCTGTCGGGGTCACAGTATCGGCGAGTCCATGGGGGCTGTCGTTAGACGGACGTGGTGGCGCCCCCGGAGGGAGAGCTCACTCACAACGGCCCGCAACTAAGCAATTATTGTCGTTAGTAGGGGGCTTAGTAGGTGGTGTCCTGCGTATGTTGGGATCAGAACATGCGCCACTGAACACCACCGAAGTGACTCGGCAGCAGTGCAGTGTCTCCTCTGGTGGATTGCCTCTTGACGACTTGACATTGATTGCTCCCTGTGGATTGCCGATGCCGGGGCTGCGGCGGGGCTGACCGGGCTGTGGCTGGGGACGGAGTGTCGGAATGAGCGGCGTGGATGCACTGCTATTGAGGTGGCACAGAAGATGGGATAGCAAAAAAAAAAAAAAAAAATCAACGGAGAAGAGAGAAGGAACGGGGGGGAGGGGGTGGTGGTGGTGGAGATTAAAGAAAATGAGAATGAAAATTGCGGGAAATATATTATAAATGTAAATTCCTTCACTGGCAGCCTATGGAGACCACCGTAACTCATCTTGACGACAGAAATATCCACATTGGCTGCTCCTAGGCCTTTCGTCCGCTGAATCGGACTCGTGAGGGAGGCACATATAAGGAGAGAGAGAGAGAGAGGGGGGGGGGGAGGAGAGACAGAGAGAGAGAGAGAGAGAGAGAGAGAGAGAGAGAGAGAGAGAGAGAGAGAGAGAGAGAGTTATTAAATTACTTTTCCTTCAAATAGACAGTGTAATACCCAACAACTGAGTTACGAACTGAACAGCACACACGACAAAAAACAAGGAAGTCCATACCCTGTACATATGTGTAAAGGACCAGTAAATGAATAACAAAGCATAAATTTGAGTCGTGTTTTCTCTCTGTCTTGGTCTTTCTCTCTTTCAGTCAATCTGTATATCTGTCGGTCAGTCAGTGAGTTTGTCTGTCTGTCTGTCTGTGTCCCCCTCCCTCACTCACTCCCCCCCCCCCCCCCCCCCCTCTCTCTCTCTCTCTCTCTCTCTCTCTCTCTCTCAGGGTGTTTGTGCGTATCTTGTATCACAAAGTTTCTTGTCTTGCAGAGTGAGTCACAGCCAACAGTGGAATTCATCATTATATTGTGTAAGTAGTCCTTCATAAACATTCATCATTCATCATTATATTGTGTAAGTAGTCCTTCATAAACATTCATCATCAGCATGATTATATTATTATTATTGCCACCATGAAAGTTTTCTTTTCAACATTAAATTAGTCTGCGGTATCAACAATTAGCATTGCGATTAATAGGCTTACATGTACATGCATCTCCATAATCATCATGAAGCAGCAGCACCTACGATCCATCAGCACTATCATCATCATCATCACCATCGTCAGCAGAGTTACCAGCGTCCTTGGTGTTGACAATGATCGTGGCTTTGATCATCATCATCATGATCATCATCATCATCATCACCCCACCATTATCATCACCACCACCACCACCACCACCACTATCATCGTCACACTCACCGGCGTCAGTGGTGTCCACGATCAGCTCATTGGGCTTGTTGGCCATGGCCTTATCCGTGGCCCCGGTGACCTTGCAGCCCGCCGCGTGACCCAGTTCCTTGTCGCCCACCGTGATGCGGAAGGGTGAGGACTTGATATGCTTCTCATGGCGCGTCACGCTAACCTTGTACTCGCCCTTGGTCCGAGGGTTGAAGGACGCGATGCCTGGGGAAGGAAGTGGAAGGTGAGAACTGAGCTCACTGTGTGCATCAGTCACACGACCTCATTAGCTATGGGGCACAGAATGTAAAGCAATGGCGGCATTTCATTAGAAAATATCTTATCCCAGCTATCCTTTACCAACAGCATTTATCTTGAGTGAATTAAAGATGAAGTTATGTTGTAAACGGAAAGAAGCTGAATTAAAGACTGGTTTATTTCAACCTTGCCTTTTTTTAAAGTTCTGTTTCAGTTCTGTAATGTCGATGTATGTGTCGAGTTACGTCTTTCACCGAGTTTTGTGCATTTCTTTATCAAGGTGCTTCATGCGTCCTCCTCAATCAACCAATCTTATCCAAATCCTAAATAAATATTAGCGAACCGCCAAGAGAAACGTGGACAACGAGCCACAAGACTAAACACGACGCGTTTCGACCTCTTAAGTCTTCTTCAAGCAAGAACAAATAGTACAAAGAAAATGAACGAATTTGCGACTTCGCTTTTTTCAGCGCAAGGTAGGCGTTGAATCTCGCCGACCTTCAATGCCTACCTTGCGCTGAAAAAAGCTAAATGACAAATTCGTTCATTTTCTTTGTACTATTTGTTTTTGTCTTGCCTGAAGAAGACCTAAGAGGTCGAAACGCGTCGTGTTTTGTCTTGCGACTCGTTTGTCCACGTTTCTCTTGGCGGTTCGCTAACATTTATTTAAGATTTGTTTAGATTTCCGCCTGCAGTCGTCTCACTTTGCAACTCAATCTTATCCAGTCTTCATTTCGAAAAATATCGCTTCTTTTCAGTTCAGCAAAGGAAACATTCCGTCTTATTTAAGCAAAGTATCCCTTGTATGTAATTAAGCAAAATAAACCAAATTTCTCTAACTCAGAAAAGAAACCGTTCTTCCTTATATAACTGAATCATTCAACCATTGATATATCAATCCGAACGGACTCACTCCTCTTTAATCAAGCAGAAGAACCACCTTTAGGCCTTTCGTAATTAAGCAACTGAGCCAGCCCTCTTATTTAAGAAACTGGACCATCTCTATATGCCCACCGTGAAAACCAGCGGAACTTACATTCCTTTCTAGAAAAATTGAACCATCCCTATGTCTTCCTCGATGAAAAACTGAACTAATCTTCTTTATTTGAGAAACTGAATAATCCCCACATCCTCCTTGATAAACAGCTGACCCAGCTCTCCTTGTTTGAAAAACTAAACTACCCCTCTGTCGTCCTCACAGAGAACTGAACCAATCGTCCACATTTGATCAACTGAACCATCGCTATGACCCCCTAATGAGCACCTGACCCAGCCCTCCTTAGTTGATAAACTGAACCATCATAGCACCTGACCCAGCCCTCCTTAGTTGATAAACTGAACCATCATAGCACCTGACCCAGCCCTCCTTAGTTGATAAACTGAACCATCATAGCACCTGACCCAGCCCTCCTTAGTTGATAAACTGAACCATGATAGCACCTGACCCAGCCCTCCTCAGTTGATAAACTGAACCATCATAGCACCTGACCCAGCCCTCCTTATTTGATAAACTGAACCATCATAGCACCTGACCCAGCCCTCCTCAGTTGATAAACTGAACCATCGCTATGTCCTCCTTGATAAGCACCAGACCCAGCCCTCATTATAGACGCATCTGATCTACTCTAGACTGTCCTCATTAAAGCAACAGATGAATCCTAAAAAAAAACTTTCTAATCAAAGTAACCACACCACCCCTCGTACTATTTAAAGCAAACTCTACAACAAAGTCATTAGAAACTGAGCCGATGTCTGAACCCCAGTGCCAAAGTCGACCTTCAGAGGCTGAACCCGAAGTGCCAGAGTGTGTCTCTGACACAGAAATAGAAGGGAAACT
>JADBJO010000090.1:612500-620000 GCA_016801955.1 Conus betulinus | reverse complement strand
GATAAGGATGACGGTGAACTTAGCTTCCCATTTTCCAGTAAAGTAGAACAATGACTCAGGCCCTACCTTTCACACCGCTGCCGTCGTGGGTCATCTGCACCTCATGACGTCCCTCACACTTGGGTTCATACTCCACGCAGATCGTCCCATCGTTGTTGTCCCGCACGCGCGGACCTAATCCGTCATTCCCAGACATGGCCTGCAAGTGACGTCACACATCACCATGACCAGGCGGTCCCCATAAAAGCTACATCTGTCAAATGTATGTGTGTGCTCATGATGCAGGGCTAAAAGTGGTGAAGATCATGTGCACTTGGTGGATTCTATCTAATCTTGCGAGTGTTGTTTTTACTTGAGCGAAATCAAAGTTTGAGAAAGAGGCAGAAGGAGGGTCATCCATTGATTATAATGGAAATGAGTTTCTATCATTTAAAAAAAATTTTCTTTTGAAGCTACAGGGAGCAATGGTATTTTCATCAAAGAAGACCATTTGGACTGATGTCATCGCTTGTTCGTGTTTTCTTTCATTTACATTTCTTGTTTGGTTTATTTCCTCAAGTGTTCGTTTTGTCCCCGAGTTGTCATGCTCAAACACTGTTGACAATAATCCTACTGCAGATAAAGCCTCGCAATTTGGCATACAGATAAAGCCTCGCAATTTGGCATACAGATAAAGCCTCGCAATTTGGCATGCTCTTTGCTTTCGTACTTGACTGTTTTTACATTCTTCTAACATGAGACATTTTGTTCTAATGTATTTAATGGAAAATCAGGTTACATTTCCACCAAAACATTACGTTATTTTACAGAAGAGAAAACATTTAAACATTCCATAAACGTTACATGTAGTCACAACGTAAAAGTGTAGATATAAACAGGAAACAAACCAGAAGACTAAACAGAAACATATTCACCCTAAAAGAGCTAAAAAGTTGCCATATGTTTATTTGGCGGTCCTTTTGAGTGCGTGTATAATCAAGCAAAGATTACACAAGGACGACGGCAAATCAACAAAGACAATGAAAAAGCGCGAATTTGGTAATATTTCAACTGTAGTATCTAGCCTTAGGAGTTAGTGTGCTTCTATGTTCTTGTTTTCTTCTGTAATCTGTCATGTTTCTATGTGTATGATGGAGCGTACAATGCATGACTGTGCCCTAACATAACAAAATAAGCTAATACACTTTGTCATTTGTCCATGCACACAATTTTTTTTAATTTTGCAGGCCAATACTGCTACTTCGTTTCATGAACAGAGTAAACAAAAGCCCGATCCCGTGTCTTTGCTTGTCTGTCTATCTGTCTCTTCGTAAGTCTGACAGGCAGTGTGTGTGAGTGTGTGTGTAAGTATGTGTGTGCGTGCGTGCGTGCGTGCGTGCGCGTGTGTGTGTGTGTGTGTGTGTGTGTGTGTGTTTGCATTTGTCTGTCTCTGTCGGTCTGTCGGTCTGTCGGTCTGTCGGTCTCTCTCTCTCTCTCTCTCTCTCTCTCTCTCTCTCTCTCTCTCTCTCTCTCTCTCTCTCTTGTAAGTTCTTCTTACTTTGCTTGTCTTACGCTTAAATTGCTAAGTGTTAACTGTTGTAGAATTGTGAATAATTCATATGTCCTTTTTAGTTTGACATTATTAGAAACAAATAAAAAGGTGACAACAAAAATAGTTAAAATCAAAACATTTATTGAATACAAAATGGATTTCCAATTTTTAAAACAAAATATTGTACCAGCGTATATACTCTCATACACACTTTTGACACTTAATCGTGTTACCAGTGAAAGCTGTATAACTTTTTTTTTTATCTGTTAAAAAAAAACAAACAAACTTGTCATTTTTAAGAAGTGTTACTGCACGTGTATTTCTACATTTTTTTTTTATCGAAACGAACCATACGAAAATAAATTTGATTAATCGAGAAGTGTATTATGATTATAAGAAAAAAAAAAAAAGAGAATTAGTTATTAAAATCGTTTCACAGTTAGTCTGCGCATCAGCTGACTTTCCATTTATTTTGCTCACAAACATTCATTAGATATGATTTCCACGCAGCAAAATACATCATACCTAGATATGTGAATCACATAATTTCTCGTCTCTTTTCTAAACTGAATAGCATGTCATGTCAAACATCGAAAACATTGGAAGAATCTTCGTGGAAAAGATTACCAACTTACAGTTTTCTATGCATTGATATCACACCACACGCAAGCATGCATGCCAAAATATCTCACGTTGCTATTTCAGAAAAGAAATTATACAAATTAAGTATGAAAATGTTATGGAAAAGTGTACAAATGTAATTATAAGTACCTAAATTTGTGCATGGAGCATGTTTAGCGTTCAAGTCAACCAATCTCATATCGATGTTCACAATAGATTGCCACTTCTCCTGAAGCATGCACAGCATCGTTTATCTTCAGGCATAATTCTGTTCAGAACGTATTGAAGGCATACTTCTGTTGAATAAGTACATCCCGAACCTGTGCAAACGTGTTTAAGCACATTTGATTAGGCTTACCATAAGCCATTCTTAGGGTAAAGCACACCATCAATGCACAAAAAACTATATAAGCAAATTCAGTCAAGCATGATGTATTTCGCACGCAATGAAGAGAAAAACGCCTGCCACTGACACTTTATGCATCAGGCTCTTCACGCTATTATCTGTGTGTAATATAGGAACTGTTTAATTATTCTTTAGTTTTGCCACGTGCGAGTTCCCCTAGGAAGTAGAGTCATTAGGAAAGAAAAAAAAAAAAACCGTACAGACAAAATAAAATGTTTCATTGAATCACGTCAAACAAGAACACTTAATCATACAAAAAATGTTTGCTGTGTAAATTTGATAAATGAACAAGACAAAACAAATGACATTTTTGTTTCTTGTAGGAAAAAATCAAATACACAGCAAATGTCACGCCCAAACCTCTCTAAACAAATATACGCACAAAGTTATCTACACGCATACTTTTCGGCTTCAAACCGACAGCTTCACTGCTTAAACAAAAAAAAAAAGAAGAAAAGACTGGAAAGACAAAAAGGTAATATTAAAAGAAAAAGGAAAAAGACAAGGGAGTGTTTTGATACTATTTTGTTCGGAGGTAACACCCCAGTCACGATAAGGCACCGACTTAAAACTTCATGCCATGTCAAAGACCTCTTTGCTCGTGATATTTGTAGCCTGGTCTTCCCCGATTAATAGGACTAAAAATGCGTAGCAGTTACTTCTACGTCTAGTTTTTATCCGAAAAAGGACTAATACAATCGCGACCTTTTCCCGACGTGTGAGCTTCTTTACATGCGGTGTAAGAGTTCCCACCAACACATACCATCTTCAAGCCAACCCCACGACACCTGTACGATGCTCGTTTACTGCTCCGATCTACCTCACGAGTGGTTTTCGAGTATCCCTGATTTTTTGCGAACTATTTTCAGAAAGCAAGGTCGTGTGCTGTTCATTGTGCATGCACAGTAACCAGTCCATGACAGATTTTGACTATCGTGTGAATGTCACCAGTTAAAAGAATGTTTACGAAGTTGGAGAGCATTAAAAAAGATCTTCCATAACCTGGTAGAAAAGGATCTTTGCCCAGGTGTACCAGGGACTTGAGTGCACAAGGTAACTGACACAGACAGGCTGAAGTAGTTGCAGTGCACCATGGACTGGTCGTGCCTGCCGCTGTGAGAACGGCGGGAGCTCTTCCAGGACGATCAGCAGCCCGGTCCTCTGGAAGCTCTGCGTATAATCGTTTCCAGTTTTCCCTTACTGATCACTTTGTCTACTGTTTTTCTGCCCTTGTAGCCCATCCTCTTGTATTGGTTTAGAAACCGTTTTGTACTTTTTTCTGTTATCACAGTTTCTAATATACCAGCCTTGTTTTTAATCTGGCCTTTTCTATTTGCCCATGAGACTTCTCGTATGCTTCTGATTACTTTCTTTCTTTCTTTCTTTCTTTTTTTTTTTTTTTTCTTGATCGAAAAATTAAGCGGAATGGCTACCGCCCTCTGCAAAGCCAAATCTGCACTAAAGATGCCAATAGTCCAGTTACCGCGCTATGGATCAATGCTACTCTACAGATATAATCTTTGTCGTTTGTTTCTTTTTCAAGGTGGGGCCTTTATTTCCCAGTGTCGGAACAGCCCTGAAGAGGCTGTCTGTCGTCGGCTTTGCTGTGACAATAAAACCAAAACGAAACACGAAACTAGGCTGCCCAATACGTGCTCAAAGTCAACAGTCAGTGAAATCCATCTGTAGTTTGGTTGCAAGTCTCTTTCAACTTCTTGTGCTGCGTCCGTCCCGTCAAGTGATCTTGAATTCCATCATTCGAAACGGAAACATTATCAGATTGAGATTTTGTTGCCGGCCTGTCCCATTTTGTTAGCTGTATGAATTTTCAAAAGTGACATTTACCAGAGCGCTATTCATCAGCTGATGATATACCGATTCAGAAACATATTAGTATCAAACTTCGTGAAATAAGCTCGCGCGAAATAGTCTCGGATATTTTGCTTTCTACAAATAAATATAAGACGGGTAACCCGAGAAAGGTTGGGCTAAATAATTATTTCGGCAATATAACGTGTATTCAAAAGAGAAAAAAAATTGACACCATTTCAGTTTTCTTATTTTTGGTTTCGTTTTGTTTTGTTGAAGGTGAAAAGCGCATGGTACAACAAGAGATTCGAGCTTTAGCACCTCACTGTCGACCACCCGATTGGAACCCTCAATCAATGTAAATACAACCTCTTCTTAATAATAATAATGAATACTTATATAGCGCTATTCTCGGCTAGAGCCCAAGCTCTAAGCACTTTACAATCAACACTCGTTTACACAACGGGCTGCCTACCTGGGTAGTGCCGACTGAAGAGCTGCCAGCTGGCGCTTCATTCAGTCGTTTCCCGTGTCATCCAGTCAATATCGTTCAATATCGTTCACTCAGTTTTCCTTACTTCCTTCATTCTTTCCATTTCTCACGCAGGTGCATGCTATGTGTAACGTGTCATCCATAACAACGGCCAAACGGCCTTCTCTTCCGAAAGTTGGTGATGGGATTTTACGTGTGTGCAAGATATTATGCGTGCGTTCACACACGGAACCTCGGTTTATAGTCTCATTCGAAGGACTGTATGGAAATGGAGTCAGAACCAATGTTAACTCCGAGGGAAAAATCCCCCTGTACCGAAACGGCCCAGCGGAGATTCGAACCCGCAACCCCAGGATCACCAAGATTACGAGTCAGGCGCTCTACCAACTGAGCTATTCCGGCTTCTTGTTGTTGGTGCGTTGTTGCTGTTGTTGTTGTTGTTGTTAACGTTGTAGTTGTTGCTGCTGCTGCTGCTGCTGCTACTCCTAATGTGTCTATTTTCTATATTGCGCCTAGTAAATCTTGTGTCTTGGGACTGATAAATCGATCCGAAACTAAGCTTTTGGTGGGGTCTGAATTTGAAGCAGGCACGTAAAGTTGTCTGCTATTTGACTTTCAATGTCCGACGCCATGTCACGAGTCTACCAGCACCGCTGTTCATTGGATCATGATACGACATCCAAGAAAGGTGTTTCGCTCATCTTAAATAAGAGAAGGTGCCACATGATTTCAAAACTTTTAAAATTTGTTCTATTTGTTTGATCTTATGTTCATTTATTTATTTACTTAAAAAACGTCAGATGGGAAACGCAGGAAACACCGTGCGTCACGTTTATTTCGGTGTGAAACATTGTTTCGTCACTCCTGGTCCATAGGCCAAAGCTAAATGTTGGTTTACCAGCACTGCAACAAAACCAGAATGATCTTCTGGCACATCATCAAAAAAGATTGGAGCAAGTCTTATAACTCATGTGACTTTATAGACAGCAAAGAAGACACTGGAGAACCCCTGTTTTAAGAAAGATAACAATTTCAACCGACTGTAAACATCCTAAGTGATTTACTAATCTTTGTGGGGTGGCTTATTTTTTATCATTTTATTATTTTTTTTTTACCCTCTAAGGAAGAACAAGAGTATAGTGATCAACGTTTTTCGTTCTACCAGATTCTCCACCTTCGGATATGGCACACAAGTCTGATCTGCTCAGGTTGTTCACTTCGATCTGATTGCGCAACTTATTTTGATAATTTTAACCGTGCAAGGCCATCTATCTTCGTCAAAAATCTCTCTTAACCGTTCATTTTGCTGGATACCGATCAAGTTTGTTGATTTTCAAAATGTGTAGTTTAAAAATTCAGTAATGCGGTTCAGTCTGGCCTAATTCATCAGTTATAAGACCGATGACGATCTTACCGATGACGTGACTGCAAACGTCCATGGAGAAAGCTATTTGAGTCGATCATCCCTTACTTGTCCTACTCTCTATCGCCCGTGCTGTCGAAATGCTGGAAATGATGCGGAAAGGCATGCGAACAGCATACACGCGCACATTCGGCAGCCGAATAGCTTCTGTCATCATTATATGGTATGAATCAGAGGCTTTAATCAGCTGCAGACTGATAAGCTTCACAATGCAGAATGTTTTTTTTCTTTTGTTAAGGCAGCGACAAAACCATACATCTATAAACATATTACACACGCGCAGGCACACAGATACTTTACAGACAAATATGTACACATCAGCAACTTCTTTTTGCATACAGGATGACAATGGATAAAATGCCGTTTTCCAGAACAAGCTGCTGTAGTCACAGGCACAACTCTTTATACAATCTGTCTTCTGGAAGATGGCACTGGGATGGTGGTAAATGGTTTATTAACAGTGGCTTTCACTTTTTCACATATAGTCACGAGATCTTTGTATACTTCTTCAGTGTGCTTTCCTTCCTTTCTCCTGTTTGTTCTCTCCAAAGAAAGTCAGTTCCATGATCGAATCGAACTTCTGTGATAAAAAAAAAAGCCTCAGTTACCTTCTACACCGAAAAACATGACGTTTAGATTAACCTCCCGCACTGAAATAATCAAGCTTTATTTAAAACAAAAACTCCCGACTGAAAATTCCATCTCCAGTTTATCTTTAAGACTGAAAAAAAAAAAAAAAAACAACAGAGCCCCAGATAATCTTCCAGACCAAAAATAAAGCTTCAGCTGACTTCCCGGACAGAAAAAAAAAAACAGATAATCTTCCGGACCAAAAAAAAAAAAAGCATTACTTACCTCCTAAACTGATAGATAAAGCTCCAGTTTGTCTATGAAAGCTTCAGTTAGCCCTCTAGATTGAAAAATAAAGTTATTCTCTCGACTTTAACAAGCGTCAGCAGCCTTCCTAGATACAGGAGGAAAAAAAGGATTCGTCAACTTCCAAGGTGAACAATGCAGCTTCAATTACTCTTCAGATCTGAAAAAGAATGCTCTAAACATCCGCACTGGAAAAAAAAAGCTTCTTGTAATTTCTAAATCTGAAACCATAATCTTTTACTTAGCCTTCGATGATGAGAAAATAAAGCTTAACCTCCCAGACTGCAAAAAAAAGACCGGGCGTTTAGTCATACAAATGTTCAAAATGAAAACATCGTCGA
>JADBJO010000090.1:607500-610000 GCA_016801955.1 Conus betulinus | reverse complement strand
TCGTTAACTAGATCCAGTTACACACCATCACTATGCCACTTTTCATGTGTTTAAAAAAAAAAAAAAACAAAAAAAAAAAAACCCTTCCGAAAAAACATTACTTCAGTCTTGTCAGTGTTACACTCAGAAATAATCATTTGCACGCGTGATTCAACAGATAAATTTGATTTTGCAAGCCAACTGCAGTGTTAGCCATTAGTACAATATCATCTGCAAACAAAAGCAGATGCAGATCTACCAGACCGGGCAGAAACTGAATTCCATGCATCCCGTTATTATTTACAGTTGATGCAATTTCATTTATAAATAGAGAAAACAACATTAGACTCAAAATACAACCCTGCCTTACACCAACTGGTCAATCAAAATACCTAGTAAATTTATCTTCGATACGCACACAAGAAGTGACACATTTATACATAACAGTTACAGCATTCATAAATTTTCCACACACAGGATGCTTATATGCAGGAGTGGAACGGGTCTGTGAAAGTAAAAATATGTACCGAAGATACCAACTGTTCAAGACAAACTGCGTGTGAACGGTATTTCGAATAAATAGACATAAAATGCATCAGGAGCTGCTTGACAAAGCTCCGGCTGGGTTTGTTGCCAATCAATGGTTCATTTTTCCGCAGAACATTTAAGAACGATGGACATTTTCTGTGCAAAATGTGCAATATATTAGAAGACGAGGAGCATGCAAAATAAACCATTGTATTTTTTAATATATTACAAAATGACTGTTTGGAAAATCCGTAGGCTGTGCATGTTCCTTTTAATGCTTTGAAGATAGACAGGATTTCATGGAAAGTGTAAGAGAAAATCAATAAGAATGCGACCATGCAT
Organism: Conus betulinus; assembly: GCA_016801955.1. Lineage (NCBI taxonomy): Eukaryota > Metazoa > Mollusca > Gastropoda > Neogastropoda > Conidae > Conus > Conus betulinus. The sequence continues at coordinate 609,151 of JADBJO010000090.1, read as the reverse complement.
TGCGTATGACACAAGTTAGATCAACTTCATACTATTTTTTTGTTGTTGTTTTTTTTTCCACGATCGCTGAGATGTGTGATTTGTTTAACCCCATTCTAGGGGCTGATGGCCTGAAGAATTAATTTGATTTCTCTCTCTCTCTCTCTCTCTCTCTCTCTCTCTCTCTCTCTCTCTCTCTCTCTCTCTCTGATGCTCACCGAGTTGTTTCTGTTAGTAAGTACAAATGGGGTGAAGAAAGTTCAGCTGCTTTTGATGAACGTATGAACTCTGACCATGTCTCAGCATTAGCTAGTGAAGCTGCTGACCTTGTTGGTGTTAACATTAATCAAGCCTTGTCCAAGTTTAATGAATGTTTTGTGTATGCTGGTGAATGCATGATGAAAACTATTAGATTTGGCATAGGTATGAGAAATGTTTGGTTCGACCTTGAATGTAAACAAAGCAGAAAAGTATTACGAACACAGATAAACAGGTTTCATAGAACTAATAACGATAATGACAGAATTGCCTATGGCCAGAAAAGGAGAGTATAAGGAATGTTAATTAAGACAGAAAAGGAAGCTACATAATGAAAATATCATTGCATCGTTACAAAGTAATATAAATGACTCAAAGAAATTCTGGGAAATTGTTCGTTCAGTTAGGCCAAGAACTCAAGGTCAGGGGTCGATTTCTAGTGATCAGTGGTATAATCACTTTAAAGGTGTTTTTAATGACTTGCCTGTTGACTTAAACACCAGTTCAGATTTTGACGAATATATATGATAGGGAACCTGTACATACTGATGCGACTTTTTGAATCAGCCTATTTTTGTTACCGAAATTGAAGCTGCAATTCGAACAATAAAGAGTAATAAGGCAGCTGGCCCAGATAAGCTTATTGGAGAATTTTATAAGTACAGTAGGCAAGTCATTATGCCTTTTCTTGTTAAATTTTTCAATACCATTTTTGATGAGGGTTTGTTTTTCCGGAAGACTGGTCAGTCTCTATCTTGCAACCACTATTAAGAAGGGTGATAGGAATTGTCCAGATAACTACCGTGGAATCTCCTTGTTGAACATTTGTAGTAAAATATATAGCTTTGTTCTCAATAGAAGGTTAACCAAATGGATTGAGATGAACAATATTATTGGGGAGGAGCAAGCTGGTTTTCGTGACAAACGATGTACAACAGATCACATTTTCACTTTACTGGCAATGATTCAGAAGCAGCTGTTAAGACACAGGAAACTCTATGTCGCATTTATAGACTTTAGGAAGGCTTTTGACCTAGTGAGTAGGGATAAATTGTGGAAGGTTCTATCTGTTAATGGTCTTAATGGAAAATTCTTGAAAGCATTGCAAAGTGTGTATAATGTTGTGAAGACTTGTGTTCGAACTAGTGGTGACCTTACTGATACTTTTCTATGCCCACGGGGCCTAAAACAAGGTGAGGTGTGTTCACCTGTGCTTTTTTCACTGTTAATCAATGAACTAACTAAAGATATAAACACTTTTGGTAGACATGGTATTCAGCTTTCTCCAGATCTCACTGAACTTTTGATTCTGTTATTTGCTGATGATGTTGCATTATTTTCTGATACTGTTATTGGTTTGCAGACCCAACTGAATGTCTTGTATAATACCTCAAAACGTTTAGATTTACTTGTG